>JAQFYG010002807.1:0-13780 GCA_034694325.1 Entomobrya corticalis
CGTTAACTCGTTTTCTCAATTACTTATTGGCGTGACGAAACGGTAAGGAACTCATGATTTTTGAAAAGAATGGTTACGTAAATGATTATGAGACGGTAACAGGTAGACCGCTCGTGACAAAAAAATGGAACATTTAATATTATGTTATTAAATAACAAAAACCAAATCAATATAGGTAAATAAATCGAAGTAGAAGTAAGTAAAAACACATCACCAAAAGTGAAAGTCAATATTAAAGGTTTTTCAACAACGTCTCTTGACCAAATGTGCTCAATATTTAGCTCCTGAAACGAATTTTGATGTAAGTAAAGGTATGCACCTAGTAATTTATATTATTGGGCATGTGACGACAAACACTAAGCTAAATGTTCTTGCACTGCCCAATGTACAGAAATAATAAGAAATTATGCACACTAACCATTTCAGGGGTATATGGAGTCGGTTTAACACTAATTGTTTACGCATGCTACGGGAAGTTCCAATATAAGTTAAATCGGTTAAATAGCCTCGTTGAAGCAAAACTGTGTACGTAGAACTACTATTAATACATATTAATTTTGAGCATTACATTTCAAAAAGATCGGAATATGGAGTTTGCCATTAAGCAACCTGCCTGCTGAAAGCAATGAAATGAAACACTAAAATAATAGGGCTTAACCTTTGTGAGCAGCAACATGGTCACATTTTGTATCCGTTCTCAAATGATATTTTATTTTTTCGTGTGTGTAATGTGCGTTCCCTTGTTTCGTTGATTATTTCTTATTGGGCCTACATGCAATCTAGATTTAGTGTATATATGAGCATGAGCATTTATACTTCTGTAAAGTGGTTACTTTGCGAGTTGCATATCCAAAATTCTTTATGTGCTTATATTTTATATTAAAGAAGTTATGTAGTTAACTAGCTTTAAGCATTTTTTATGTCCTCCAGTAAGTAAAAGTAGGCATGAAATAAGAACAAGGCAATTTAATGAAGACGAAACAAAGTCAGACAGAAAATTGGAGGTGGTGGTGGTGACTTCTTTTGCAATATTAACTTGCTCGCACGCACGCACATGATTACACATGATGTAGGTACACAGTACACACATATTATACGCAAACCTAAACCTATGTCGTTACGACAAAATTGTCCTTTAAGCCGTCAGTCATCTTTTAAAGAGTTATTCAATAAATAAAAGGAACCGCAAATGAGCTTTGTTGTTGATGATGATGACGATGATAATACGTCTGTTTGAAATCGGTTTGAATTATTGCATTGTTTTTCTGGAAGTACTGTGATGCGACCAATCAAAAAACAAGAGAAACATTTTTTCCTTAAGAAACGATACGAATTTCCTTTCCCTGTTGTAATTCTTTATTAAAGTTACCATTTTAATAATATCATTTTAACTTAAACTCAATTATGGCAACGGTATAGTGTTGAACCTGTGATAGCTAACTGAACTCTAAACACTCATATAAATAGTTTGGTAATAATAATGATGGTACATCAAACAAACGTAAAATTACATGGTGGGCAGTGGTCAACGAAAACCATGCAATGGGAAAATAACAAGGCCTATTATAACAGCATCTTATAAGAAAAACATATCTATAAACATGAGAACAATGCAGTACAGCGGAGTTGTGCAATCCGTACGTATATCCAGTGAAACAAAAACATGTTAGTTTAGTAGTAGCACCCAGTCAACAAAGAGTTCCATCTCCGTAGGTGGCATTTACTCATCGCATGCGATTCATCATAATAATCATAATCACCATCATCATCACAAGCTTAGGGAACAAAGTCGTATAATAAAAAGCGTTTTTAAGTGTATAATATTTATATTAGCGAGCTATTAACCCGAGTGAACTAAACAGAAGAGCCATGCATGCACCATCTACACCATGAAAGCAAGCTGCTGTGTGTTAGCGACCGTCAATAAATGGATTAAAATGGACTTGTGTAATTATGGCATTATAGAAGGAGATTTAATATTACTCCTTACACCCACTGTACTTTTATATAAATAACTTACTTATTAAAGTCTGAACGGATTATGTGTATACGTGTAATAAGCAGTGCACCTATAATGATATATAGATAGATCTTGTCATTTTCGTGTCATATATGACATTATTGTGATCCATGATGATGAATGAATGACTTTTTCTAGTGCTTTTATCTTATTAATGAACTACTTGCCAGCAGTATCAACGATTATAATAATAACTACATATAGTAATGTGCAGAACTAGTCCTCTGTAAACGGTAAAGAAGTATTGCGTATAAGTTTTGGGGCAGCTTGATACACAAAGTCAAAATTATGGCTGTATATAATCCTGAAGCTTCATCAAGAAATTAGCTAGAAGATTTCTTCTCTTTGGTACAAACAAAACGTTCTCTGTGCAATGTTAATATTTTGAAAACGATTATTTTAATAGTTTGTCCCATTCCAACTTAAAACATATCCGAAAAACATATTTTATTTTGCAATGTACAGCTACTTGAGTTAATTGTTACGCTAAATTTAGTATATTTTGTCTTTATTGTATAATGTTGGAAAGTCAGGGAATACATTTTACAAATTCATCACGACGCGGCGGTTGAGAAAGTAGGAATAATAACACAAGTTCAGACATGAGCTGCACTTCAAATAAGTTCAATTTCAATATTCTAGGACTACTGCAGTGAGAATGAGTGGGAGTAAGAGCTGAGTCTGGTAGATAAACATTCGTATAAAACATACATTTCTTAGTTTACTATCATTATTTTAAAATAGTATTTTTCCGAAGGCAGTCACTCTACGGGATTACTTCACTGTTCTGTACGCTTCTTTCTAACAAAGTGATAATTAGTTGTATGAAAGCAGCACACAAATAATGAATGATGACAACAACAAGCCAAGAAAACTTTAATTTTCTTCGGCAGATGAGAGGTCGAATTGCATAAAAATGACAGAAAATTACACGGTAGCGTAGAAAATTAACACTTGGTTTTTGCTTCATTCATACACAATATCATCGCAAGATGCACTTTTTGGTAAAAATATGCATTGACATCAAAGATCACAGATTGTCTTTTTCCTAGTTCAACCCTTCTTTTCCCCAATTTCCTCATACCAACTTCCCCTATTTATGCGTCTTCTCTGTTGTCTGGTGTCTGTTAAGCTTATAGGGAGTCAGTTAACTTATTTTTTTGTAATTCTGACACTTACATGCCATAGCACGTTTTTTCTCGCTTCTTTTCTTCCCCCACTGCTGCGATAAAAGAACAGCAAAGGGCAAAAACCGATGAGGATGGTGACAATATGTGAAAAAAAAACTCGGCTTTCTGTTATTTGAAGAGGAGTCTCTTGGTGTGCGTCGTGCGGCTTGTAAGTAATTCTGTACATGCAGTAAAAGCCACAGTGAGCGGGGTCTTCATTGTCGAGATCTAGTTGTACACATGCTTGCATAAGATTTCGTGTAATATGTGATGCGTGGAAGAAGAGAGGATCATCATCATTGTCATCACGGTGCAATGCAAATGTTATTGGTGTCATGTCCGTGTCACATTCTTTATCAGTTTGGCAAGTAAAGAGGTAAGTAGCAGTGGCAAATGTAGCATTCTCTATTAACCAACTTTTGCTTCGAGGAGCCACCCTCTTCTCCTCCTTTTCGAAAATACGTACAATACTTGACAGTGAACTGCAGTCACAGCAGTGGTACATTATGGCATCGGGGACATCGCTTTCCATAATCCATTCGTCGTCGCACTCATGAACTCATGGTTTTTCTCCCCTCTTCTTGTAAAGCTTTCTTAATGCAATATTAGCTTATTTTTGTCATGTCATGTTGTTCTTGTTAAACAAATACTGGAATACAGTGTTTCTCTACTCTAATTTTGAAATTACGTGTATAAACTTCTCTTTTCCCCTCTTTTCAATTTTATGAACATTTTTCATCTCTCTTCTTTTCTGCTAGACATTCTCCACTAAACACGCATTCATATTCGTAATAATTTTCTTTTTCTTTAAAAACTCCTTCTCTAACCATTTGATCCCTATTTACTCATTATTTGTAGGGAGGATTTTGACATTTGCTAATTTCTTTAAGTGGAAGCGACAAATAAACTAAAAGTATCGATGTGGGTGGCACAAAATGTGAAAAAATGTATCGCATGGCAAAGAGACGCGGGAAGGAAGTTTGGAACGTGTTCAGGTCATTCATTAGCATAAGTTATGTGGATCAACTATCCTGTTAATTTGCCCCTTTCCCCTTAAGGTTTTCTGTTTACATGTTTTCTTTTTGCCGTCTGTTATATTCAGAATATCAAGAAAATGTCAATAGGTACACATAAAAGCGAGAATATTAATATGAACTTCTAGATTTTGGTTATTGCAAAATGTCATATTATGTTTGTAAGACAAAAGGGGCAAACTGCCTTTCTCAGGCAATTAACGAACTAGTTTGTTTTTCTATTACACTGCAAACATAATATTTTATTATTTATAACAACTAACAGCGTCCCAAGAATGAGAAATGAACATGTGTGCAGCTTTAAAATGGAAATCGTATGTCATATTGATGATGCGATAATAAATTTATAAATTCCTTAGAAAACCATGCCTTTCATAAATGGAACATTCTCATCAGCCAGCCACTGCAAATATTTAGCTCTTGACTTGCGAATTTTAATAACTACACTGAAGATGTTTGCCCGATTGCATGCATGCCGTATGAATAATTATAATTTTTGAAAAAAATGTATTGTTATAAAATATATTATTACCGCACAGTGCTGCATTCCTAATAAGTATATATTAAAAATATTAATAGCCATTGTTATAGTTAGCATTATCTTCATTAATAACAACGAGCAAGTTAGGTAGAGCTGAAGATGCAGCGGAATGGGATGTTTTGTCAAAGTCTTGAATGTTGTGTGTGTACAATGTAGTAGCCCTAAGCGGCACAACAGACCCTTCATCATATTTGCAAAAAAATGGATAGTTGGTGTGTGGTAAATTGTAGTAGTGTGGTCAACACACAAGACGACATGCAAAAAATATGCATTATCGTCATCATCAAGATGTGCATATAAATATTTGTGATGGTGTATGTGTTTACAACACGGCCACTCTTTCCATAATGCAGAATGGCAGACAGTCAAGTAAAGTAGTGGAGAAGATATATAAAACTCATCGTTCCATTGATTGAGATTAAATAGCTAGTTAGTTAGGTAAATTACCATGTTCAGCGGCTTCTTGATACGACCTACCGCAGTCTAGTCACCTGATAGAGAAGAAAATGAACAAGGAGTTAAATACACGTAACACGTAACGCGTATGGAGCAAAAAGAAACAGGCAAAAAGGTATAATAATAAGCAGACCACGTTTAATAAAATGTGAGCACGCTATATATATTTTTATGTACATATTCATATCAAATTGCATTTTTACTGCTGCTGAATGAAAATATATCATGCATGTTTTTCATACATACCATCTAGTTTTTATTTCATTGAAATAATGTTGCAGATCATCAAAAAAGGGGAAGAAGAAAAGGAGGATAAAAGCTATCGCATATGAAACACTCTTCTAGCTATCCGACCGAACTCAAACTGATACTTCATTTTATTCACTGATATTAAATCGGTTTGGTATTATGATGTGAATAATATGCATATTGTTGGCAACAAACAACGTGGCAATGCGTGATGAGACTATTATAGATGAGGACGAAGAAAATGGGATAGAAAAGGGAGTGCGAAAAAATATTGATTTTTAAACGGGTTTAGCAGCTATTTGACATGCTCTTTTTCCCATTAGCAATTTTACTTTTTTCTCTTCTCTTTATCATGGCAGGTTTACAATTGAAATTTGAGTTTATATAAATTTAATGCGAACGGTAAAGGGATACTACCTTTTATGCATCCTTTAGAAAAATAGCTATTTTCTCCCTGCTTTTACTTGCTAAAATGAGGAATAAATACAAGAGGCCATTACGGAAATCAATCAAGTGCAAGTTCTACAAGTGCAAAAATGACACAACGATCAAATTCAAATGGAGACACTGCTATTTACATGCTTTCTGTCAACATTTCTCTTTTTATCATCATTAACTGGTAAACGGTGTAAGATAACTAGTTAAAGGTTATTTATGCAGTTACATTACAAGTAAAAATATGAGAAAACGTAATAAGATACTACAAGGTACTATTTTGTTGTTTGAATTACTTAAATTGGAAAATACTGCTGCATAGGTCGGTAGAGTGCCTAATCAAGCCCATAGATAGACGCCCAAAGTCATTAGTGTTTTACTTAGTAATATTTATTATCAAAAGTCTTGTCAAAGTCTTGTCTTAATGAATTGCTTTCCTTGTTTGATCTGCATTTTTGATAGCACTTATACTGCGTTGTTGTGAATGACGGTTATAAGTGGCACTCCAACAAGCTAGGTAAATTATTATGTACTAGTCATATAGCTTGTCAATCATCTTTTGCCATTTTAAATTAAGTTAACTTTTGAATCATTACGTGGGTAAGATAAAAACTCTAGCGGAAGGTTTCAAATTTAAATGATGTTTTTTCCGTTACAAGGCTCACCATTAGCATGTAAATGCGCATGACAGAAACTCTTGCGCTTCAGAAAAAATATTTTTTAAACTTCAATAAACTGAACCTTCATACAGTAATTCTTTATGCTTCCCATCCACAGGATTGAGAGAAATCACAATGCAGTAGAACGACATCTGCTATAACTCATTTCCCTTTTTTATATGATTATACTTTGTACATGCATAGTACGTGGTAAAAAGCCGATAAAATCAGTGTATATCAGTGCCACCATCGCAATAATATCATTTAACTTATAATTCTATTAATCATTTTCATCAGCCAACATCACCCTCATCATATCATCATCAGCAGTAGCTTTAAAAAGCAGTTGAGAATATAAGTAGGATATGTAACATGTAATGGTTTACCGAGCTTTATAACATGAAATCTTTCTTCGGAGGTCTTTGTGCATGCCTGTGCTGTGCATGAAGTTTATAAAGCCTTTTTACATGTGTTATAATCACACATTGATAATTACAGCTCTCGGGCTCTCCGAAACCAGCTTCTTCCAAGGTAGCAATCATGCGCCAAACCTCACACCTACGTAAAGTACTATGGCTCTTTACAGACACATTATAGTAGCTTTTAGTAGTTATTGTCGATAATAATAATGATGATGACGATGACGTTATGATGGAGATGAAGAAGACTATTACCCCTTTTTGTGTGCAATAATTTTTAGTTCTTTACATTTCCCCCCTAATAATATAACTCCACGACTTGAATATTTGTTGCGTTTTCAACAGTAGTGGTTATGGGGGCATATGGCCGACCTCTTTATATAAATCTAATTGCACCACTACAATATTCGCTGTTTTTGTGTCACACTTCGTGTAATGCTTTCGTTAAAAAAAATTTCCGGCCATTTTTTGTCAATATATTAATTCCTGTCTATTATGGTTTTTGTTACCGGGAAAAAGGAACGGGGAAGGTGATAAAAACGGAGAAGAAAAAATATTAAAGCGTTTATACTGCTTTTTTAGAAAAACGCAAGAGAACGATTTTTCGAAAGCAAGTTTGCATATTACATGATATTTATGGAAAGGGAAACAAGGGTATACACATCAACAATATAGAATATATGTATAATCACCTAATATTTCCACTGAAATATTATTCAACATAAGGCAGTACTACTGCCGCTGCCTCTTTTTTCTCTTGATGGAGACTATAAGTGGAGATGTCAGAATATGAACAGCGCTTGCGATATAGGTACGTACGTTGCGATACTGTATTATTTTTGCATGCAAGCGTACCTTGTCATTATCACACTTGGAGAATTCATAATAAAATCTAAAAGTATTTATAGAAAATTGTAAGTGCAGTTATCGTCAGGTATAGCCAAGTCATTCCATGCAATCTGCTTCAACAAAATAATAATAATCATTTATTCTTGCAGAAAATCCCACAATAACTTTGTCTGGTAAATACGTTAAAGTATATTATGTCCGTGTATGATATATTCATTACTATTTAGTTCGTAATAACAATAATAGCACACAACTAATGCTTGGTGATGATGATATTGTATAAGGAAATACCGACGGGTTGAAATGGGTGGGAGATAATTAACTCCTTTAACTTAGTTATTACTTGCATGCGATACTTGTTAGAAATCGTTTCATTTTGTGTCTAAAAATACTTGTTACGAACTATTACGAAGTCAGAACATTCATTCCTGATTTTGACCATAATAAATCTTTGTTCGTGCCTATCAACGAGAAAGCATGCACTCATTTTTAACATTTCTAATAAGATTTTGATTCCTCTGGTTCGTGCTTCCATTTTATTGAATTTTACATCAAAAGCCTAAACATATCACATAAAACATGATTGAAATAAAAGTAATTGTAAAATAAGAGAATGGATCAATCAGTCATAAGAGCTTTTTCAGCAATTTTTTAGTTGGATTAGCTTTGAATTTTATCAGCATTTCACATTTAGTTGCTGCATCTCTTGTACTCACACCATCCCAACAATTCGATATATCACAAGCTAAATAATTTTATCACTGTCGCATCCATTTCCGGTTAATGGTATATTCACACTTGATTAGCCTTTATGAATATAAAAAATAGTAACGTAAAACCATTCTTTCTTCTGGCAAGGATTTTTACAAGTGTTTAGAATATATTTAAACCGTTTCATTATAACTTTCATCAGGTTGGCCGTAATCGATAAACTTATTACAAAATACTAATCACTTTAGAAATATTTCATATAAACATATTATTTGAATAAGAATATTGGAAGGCAACGAGAACTAGTAATTCAAATGTTATTACAAAGATAGGGTCAAGTGGAGGACACCTCTGCTCTTTGTTTGACGCCATAACAAGTACAAAAAACTTTCCAAAACATGTTTCGTCTGCAGAACCTTAAATAAGTACATCCAGAAATTCGACTAATGAATACTGTAAAAGTTTATTAGCTGCCCTGAAATAAAAAAAATAGTAGAAATGGTATGGTATGATTTACGCCTACTTTTTCTCATGAATTTCCCGTATATCCATTTTCTAAATACATACAAAGGTTTTCTGGCATGTGCCAAGTCATGCGAGTTCATGGTCCTCCTATTGTGCGGAATGATGACTGTGTGCCTTGTCGACATTACATGGTGATGTGATGGGTGTTTTCAGCTTTCAAAAATAAAGGATTTAATGTGTTCTGACTCAATTATTAATTTCAATAGGCTTTCTTGTATGCTAATAACCTGCAAATTATATGGGTACCATATGCAGTGTTCTGCTATTCTACGCAATAGTTTGTTCTTTTTGTTGTTCTGTTTACACGATGCAGAATTGTGTTTTATTATTGTGTTACAGATTACATTTCGTGTTTTCTGCAGGATTATTAAATGTTCTACTTCAAACTTTATTTTCATAAGAAAAAAACTTTTTATGGCATTTTTTATAGTTTATTGCCTTTTCTCAATGACTGATTGAGAGTTGACTGATTAATAACAATTTTATGTGAATAATCATCATTCATAACTCCGACAACATTTTAGATTGAATTAGAGCAAGAATAATTTTGAGCAATTCAGGGAAATTGAGCACGTGTGTATTGTATGGATGTAGTAAACATAATGGATGATGAATGCGGATCCAACCAAGAAAAAAGAGAACACAAAAATTAATTTTGAACAAATGAGCTGGTATATGGTTAGATTGTACTACTTGGTATGTGATATACGCATTAGTGTTCTATATAATTTCATTAGTGAATTCTACGCTTGCCTCAGGATTTTATGTGTTACACAAACAAAGCTTGTGTGGCCTTTTGCACTTACTCACAATCAGCTCATTCAATTACTAGTATTTCCTCTCTAAAAGGTTATAATTCGTTAATCAAGTTTCAGAGAGCGGACAAAAAATCGAAGCAAAAACGTTAAAAGACAAGCTACTTTACAAGGCAGCCGTGCCGAGGAAATTTTACGATTCTCATAAAATTCGCTATTATCACTAATTTTGTAATAAATGAGTTCAACTGAAAGTGTTCACATTGATGAGCTGGCAGTAGAAAAATCAAGACGAAATCTTTTCTGTTTTCATAAAGAGTTTTAATGTGATATCACTCCGTGTGTAATGGGCTACACATTTTATTTGCCACTCCAAAACTAACGCTGACAATATAGGTTTATTTCAATTGAGTATTTTTCATTACGTTAAGTAGCACAGATTTTTTACGTTAATTAAATGAAAATTATCTTGATAACTTTTTAAACTAAACTTATATACTTTAAAATACAAAGATAGAAAATTTTTGCAGTTTTTCTTGCCGAAATACTGATTAAAAGGCTTTCACCAAGCACTAGTTATCAGCCATCTACTATACTAAAGCAAACATGCCAGTAAAATGACAAATCTATATTTATGCTTTTTTTGACATAATGTTGAATGTATGAATGAATGTGTCGATCTGATACAAATCACACGAGAGCATTATGCAAGTAAGAACCGAAATATAGTGGAAGCTTTTTCATGAACTTGCTATTGCTTGTCTTTTGGCTGTCCAGATTCTCTGAATCTCAACATTCATCAATTTACTCATACATTGCCATAAATTCTCTTACAGATAAGTTTCAATATAGTTGTATTATATGCTACAGAAATTCATTATGAATGTGGGTAAAATACTGTGAAAATTTTGATTTTGATTAGTTAAATTAAATTTAAGATGTTGGCCCAAAATGCGTAAGAACGAAGGACACGAAACGTGGTGGGAAATTGTATACGTATGATGATTTTTTAAGTTCAGAAGTTTATGAAAATTTACCCGTTTGCTTCTTTAGTTCATCTTTCTAATGCGGAGTTTATTAAGATATTCATATGAGACGAATGTATCATGTAATACTATGTTATGACATACCAAAAGTGTGCAAAATGTAAGTAAAAACAATAAAAAATAAATTCTACTAAGGTAAATTTCATGCACATTCAACAATTCCACCATTATCACGTCAGTTACCTCCTACAATCATATATCTCATGTTGGGCTATAAATTCTGCTCCGAGTCATCATCATGATCAGCCTCCTACTTCTTGATCGCTCTCAAATGAAAAAGAAGACATTATAAACGTTGTTGGAATTTTTGCGAGGATAGTGAACTGAATTTGAACCCAGGAGGTTACCGTTTCTACTAATTTATCACTCTATTAGGCATTTGCCTTTATTCAAATATGTGTACATGGTACATAAATACCTAGGCACATTAAGTCTGATCAAATCAAAGTTTATAGTTATTTTGTGATACGCGATTCCAATATATTTCAAAATCCATATTTTTCTCTTATATAATTGTAAAATTTACATTGTTTATTCACAACCACGCATTCATTTTCATAGAATCTATATACACAACTATCTATCATAAACTACCTATATATACTTGTTCTATCCACTATAGGTACCAAATTCCAAAAAGCAAAAGTTGGTTGAGCCATTCACCATTTAGCTGTAAAAGATCACCAAAAGAGTTTTGCGGTAGAAAAGAAAAAAGAACGTGAGTCGTTAAGAGTAAAAGTGGTCAACTCTGTAAAAATATATATGGCAAAAATAATATATTTCCCGTTTATATTGGGCCACACACTGGTATGAACTATTATATGAGCACTATATTATATCTGTATTTATCCATGAACCAATGTAGTAAAAAATTGCACTAAGGCAAATAAACTGATAATCCGGATAGAAAGGTATTAAGCAGCAGCAACAATAAACAGCTCAAAACGTAAAAGTCAATACGTAGCAAAAAGGACAGAAAAGCAATAATATATTGTGTACGTGTGCACTAGTATGTATATCTGCATATTATGCAAAGCCCATCAAAAGTTTGGTAAAGGTGAAGACGGAGTGAATACTCGTCGAAGCATTAGTGTCACACTGACAGACAAATGAGTGTCGGGATGATCTGCGGTGGCAACGTGTGTGGTCCGCTCTCTATCTATCCATCCATCTATCTCTCTTTACCACTAACTGACTCTGAACAGTAAGTAAGTAGTAGGCAGGCATTAGGAGCTTGAAAGGGTAAAGTGGAAATGCAATGTAATGATAGGTATCTATCGGTATCAGTCCTTATAATAATAGTAATAACGTGGCACGTTGTATTTTGAGCTTTCAATTGTTAACTTGAAATACAACGATGCTGGTGATATAATGCTCCTGATGCTACTATTACACAATAAAATTTGAGGCCCAAACCAGTCGCGTATAATATATTTATACAATATATTCATGTGCTGGAGCATAATCATTGATCGAGAAGCAGCCTGCCGGTCCTCTTTCTTTTGGTTTATAATAATAACTTTTGAATTTTAATAAGACTTGGCTAAGCAAGCATCCTTTGCGTTGGCACTTTGCTTGCGATAAAAAACCATCATTAACCGATTTTCATACATTTTCTTTCAACTTGTGCACGAACGGATATTAAATTGAATGAAAGATAAAATTTCGAATATTCATCATCCGTAATAAGCCCTACAAAAAGTTTAGTTAGGGGACGGAAGCAAAGTTTAGGATATAATGGATAATGCATTAAACGATGAAAGTAATTAAACAAAAAGAATTGGGGATTTCCAAATTTCAATTCAATCTGGATTATAAAGTTTAATGGTTTTATTACAGAATAGTTATTGGATTTCGAGATTGCAATAGACGGACGGTCGAACAGAAGCATGCACTAAAAGTTGAGGAAGACAAGTTTTTACCGGTTAATTATGAAGCATAAATATTTTTTAAATTGTGCAGATAGAGAAGAAGAACCGGATAGCTTATAGATTAAAGGACACAACATTTGACATAGTTATACTCATATTTAGATGATGGGTGGATATCGGATACGATTAGTATTATTTTTTGTACCAAAATGAGATAATATTATATTATAAATTAAAATTTCATTTTCATTGTCACTATATGTTTACAGCATGGTAAAAGGCACTGCCATTTGACTTTATATCATTAAATTTTCCCCTGATACAAAATTTACTCACATAAAAATTGTTACATTACAGAAACATGGGGTATATGGTATATTGTTTTATTGCTCGATCCATTTTACGAATTACGAATTTCACGAAAAGGTGTACTTGAAGTTTTGTAACCTGCAGTTTAATATTAAATCCCAACCTTTGATGAGCACACTTTAAGGACAAATAAATAATCAGAAAATAGCTAATAAAGGTAATTATTAGCTAATGATGGTTTCAAAGATTTTAAATTACATACTGGTTTACTGGCTCTATTTTGTCTATGTGACAGCGTAATAATAATAATACTTGGCATTGTCGACTTCACTCACAACCCATCCACACAGGACACAGGTAAAGTATTTATCAACCTTGTTACATTTTTGTCGATGATAAGTAGTAGTTTCCGGATCTGTCCAATTATGTTTATATTTAAGTAGTATACAAATCAAGCATAAAATTCAACTTTGACGAGTTTTGAGCCTAGCATTATTTCTGTTTGATTGGAAGAAATATTTCTAGGTAGAAATTTACAACATCAAAACAGAGATTTGAAACAAGGATAGGATGGGAAAATTACCTGAAAACTTCTAATTTTATGTTTTCAGAATTTAATGCCAATATATGTAATAAATTCCATTTATTGTACCAGCATTTTCCCACACAGCGCCTCGTATTAGTTCGGTCAACCTTACCAATTCCTTTCATGTACTTTACAATATCGAATAA
>JAQFYG010002808.1:0-13778 GCA_034694325.1 Entomobrya corticalis
CTGGTGGATATCTTATAGATATCTGGTGGATATCTTATAGATATCTGGTGGATATCTTATAGATATCTGGTGGATATCTTATAGATATCTGGTGGATATTTTTTTGATATGTGGTAGATATTTATATGCATATGGTAAAATATATATTTTAGATTCCTGTTGACCATTTAGATTTTTATAAGTTTAATCTACGAGAATTTGTAATGCTTGCCTCTGGAAAGAAAAGGTACCAGTTTTAACAAAAAGTATCATTCTCTTCTCAAAACTCTTGCTGTAAGAACTCAAGGAAAAGGAGCTTTCATTTTTCTTTTGTTGACCTAAAATATTTCTTGACTAAAGTTTTGTATATTTGCCGTTTTCATTTTTGCAGTCATTGTGACCAGTTTTTTCAACTATTCTCTATGTGCTCCAGTAATTCACCATTATATGACCATGTATAAACATGAACCTTGATTATCAAATCTTCATCTTAATTAAATGATTAATCGAACTATATCATCAGCTTAAACTACTGGAAACTTGTAGTGAATTTTCAACTTGAAGCGAGAAGTTGATGTATGAATGCAATGAATTCATCATCTCAGCTTCAATTCCACAAGCTATTTATTGTTCGAATCGAAAACACTATCCAGTGCACCAAAATCGTTTCGAGTTCCTAGCGCCAATATTGTGTTGCTCGGAAATCTATCTGAGTCTTAGTAATTGAGTATCAAAAAGAATTTTAAACCACACTATAATTTCAAAAAGTTTTGTCTGTGGCGAAAATTTGTGCTAGATCACATTGCAATTTATTATCTGAACTGAATATTTATAATAGCAACAACGTGAAATGTTGAGATTAAAATGAAAGTGCTTGAATCAGTTGATTTGTAGTCCACTGGTAAGTTCAGTTTTACAGTATGTAAAAATTTGCACGTTGATGAGAATAAGTACACATGAATCAGAGTTTTTGTGATTTGTTTTATATTTTTTTATTTTATAGAGCTGGTATTGAATACACTTGCATAATCGCACTCCAACCAACTGGATAACTCCAAGTGGGCAATCTCCTTATCAAGTCCTTCAATTCTTCACTTTCCATCATATCACCAAATAAATAAAATGATGCAAAATTTACATCCACCAAAATATCCTCCTTCTTCCTTGTAAAATTTTGTCCAGGATACTTTTTCCATTCAAAATCCAAGGTCACTTCCAAGCTTTTGAATTCAATTCCTCTAGAGTGCATTATAAAATAGGTTGGTCTGTCATTAACAACAATTCCATTAGATATAGGGACACCATCTGCGAGAGACCATTTGATAAGCCGATAGTCTTTCCCAGGACTTAGGTTAATTGTTAAATGATCGGGACCAGAAAATTCAAAATTTAAGCGACGGACTGTTGGTGATATAAATGTGTCTTGTGTAATCTCCATTTTTACATTACGCTTATGGGACATTGATAAGCCATTTTGTTTGGGAATCCAATGTGTCCGTCTACGATAAACAAATCAATATGTAATATTAAATATTTGCTGCTAGGAATAAGCTTAAGATTTTAAAATGCTGATTGTCCTAATTATAAAGTACATTTGCACACCTACCTAATTTTTTTCATAATCGGATAACTATAGGGCAGTCCGCAGTAAAGTTCTTTACAAGATAAGGCATCAATTTCTTCACGGGGTTCAAGCACGGGAGCAAACTTCGTCAATTCTTGTAGGAATCTGGGAGTGTTTGGATCAACGTTGTATAACCAAAAGCCTGCATCATTTGATTTAATTGAAAAGTCCTTTTCGAAAACAGTTTGGTCAACCTCCTATGTGTAACCATAAAAACATAAAAATTTTAATAAATTTTTTCATGCTGGAAAAATTCACAATCAATGAAACATTTAATTTTAAATTACCATAATCTGGAGTCGCATTGGTGTTTTATTGGTATAAGGATTTCTTCCAATTATAACCAATATCCAAATTAAAATCAGTGCTAACATAACCGAGCCGAATGTCAAAACTGTCCTTTTAAAAAGCATAAAAATTGGTACAATCCCGGTTAATCCAGGTATTGTCAGTAAAAGTGCTGTTAAAACAGGAATAAATATATTTGGCACAACTTCTGTTCCACATCGCCCCAAAATTGGAATAAAAACGTCGATAAAACTGGTAGCCAAATACAACGAAATCAAAAATGGAAAAGCTTCTCCAATTACCAAATAAGGAATCAATCTCTTAGACCCTGAAATTACGATAATTATTTTTAAAATTTCATAAAAATTGAAATTCAAACTATACATTTGATGAGTTCTTTACCAGAAAATGTTTTTCTTGAGGCATACCATCCCAGTATTCCGAAACAAATATTCAAATTTAGCACAAAAACCATCCGTGAAAATAAAGTTGTTCCTAAAAGAATCAAAGCCAAAGTGGTTTTCCCCGCAATCCAGGAACTATCTTCATTTCCCTTTAAGGTTGCTCCATATCCAATAATTTGGCCCAATACACAAGGAACACCAAATATAAGGAATACTGACATCCCATTAGAATGAAAAGGGCTAGCATATCCAATTATAAGTAGAAATATGCCAAATCCAGCAGCAAAAGTTATTCCAATAATCCATGCAACAATTGTTGAAAATACATTCCATGCCATTTCGGGTACATTTTTTCTTGCTGAAAAGTTAAAATAAACAATTTGCCAAAAACCCATTTCAAAATGAAAATTCCATTAAATCATCCTTTCTATAATTATCAAAATTACCTTCAAGCCATGCAATAACAAGGACCAAAACTGCAACAAAAACGTTCAAAACTCTCCCCAAATTTTCTGAATACACCACCATAAAAGCTCCAAAAACGTCAAAAAACACCATTTTCTCTTTCGAATAATTAATATCCGTAAAATCCAAATTCCCCAATGTTTCCACCAAGCTTAAAACATTTCCCCCTTCATGTTGCATACTTCCTGGTGTAACATTCTCCAAATTATCAAATTTTGTATGGTAAACATATCCATTTTTGACAAATGCCATATCCAATCCTGGGATTTTCCCAAAATCTCTAAAAATTCTGAAATCAGTGTCACTCGGGATGATACCACTTTGAAATATTTCTTCTCCGATGACATTGCCCGACGGATAAGGCACTTTTTTGTAGGCATTAAGAAGCCATCCATTTCCAGGGCCAGATTGAAATAAAATTTCTCTGAAGCCGGCACCTGCGCCTTCCAAATTTATAAATGCTTTCAAATTTTTAGAGAATCGGTGACCAGTTTCGTTTCCTTCGATTCCTTTGAGAAATCCGTGGGATGCTGGCAGTCTATTTTCTGCAATTTATATTAAAATATTAATATTATATATTCGTGCATCATATGAAAGCATGAAAATGAAGTTTTTTAAAAAACAATTAGTAGAAAATACCTTCTCCTCCATTAAATAAGAAAACAACCGAGTTTAAAAGCGGCTTTGACTGTCTTGTCAAAACTCGAATAACTTCTAGCATTACTGCACAGCTTATCATGTCATCAGTGACGCCCGGACTTCCAGGAACAGAATCAAAATGACAGTTGACAAGAACAGAACCACTTGACTTTGATTTTCCTGCCGGTGACAAACGGGCTATTACATTTCTTAGCTAATAATAAAAAACACTAATTATAGTTCAAGTGTTTTTATATTAAACGAGGTTAATATGTCAAATTTTAATGAAAATTACATTAGAATACGACTGTGTTATCCCATCTTTAAATTCAGCTCCCATTTGAAAAGATCCTGATGCCTTTTGAACTTCAAATTCTAAATTGTGCACACCAAACTTGGTTTTCTTGATTTCATTCAAAATCTTCAAGATTTCATCAACAGTCACTACGTCATTTTCCTGACTACCACTCACTCGTGGACCTACTGCTGTTAGAGTCTTTAAGTCATTGTGGGCACGTTCTTCGATGAAGCTGTTAATAGCAAAAAAAATATAAAGAAGAGAACAAATTATGCTGCCGTTAAAATTTAATTTGAATTGAATTGAATTGAATTGAAGATTTGCTGCCTCTTTGCAGACAAAGATTATCCTAGTTTGCAATATAGTATTAGTGCATAAAAATCAAATTATCTGTAATTACTAACTAAAGTAAGCCGGTTTTTTATTATTGTCACCTTTTAGGATTTTCTGACACATCAGAAATCTTCAGTGGCGTCGGTAGTTTATGGTCAACATATCTCACAAAAAAGAAACTTGCTAGCATAAAAGCAACCACCAAAACCAATAATGAAATTGGTGGCTCATCTTCCCTCCTTTTGTATCTTGTCCCCCGTTTGTCTCTTTCGGAAGCAGAGTAAATGCTTGAACTCGGAAGTAAATCATCATTCCTTCTTGTTCCCGAAGAACCACGATATCGTGTCTCCATCCTCTCGAATAATTCAATACAAAATAAAACTACAAATTGATAACCGGAAGCCCTAATTTTCCATTATTTTATAACTAAAACATCATAGACATATTTATGCACAACTTACTAGATCTAAAAGAAGCACAAAATTGCAAACATTTAAATACAAAATTATAATAGAAATTTATGATAACACTTCTTCTTCTGCAGATTTATGAAAACGAACTGCCGGTAAAAATTGAGCAATAATGTTTTTCATCCCACATGAGTTTCATTTCCTTATCCTGTCTGTCTTAAAGAAACTCTTGAAAACATTGAATGCTTAGTATAATGTCCAGTGAGAAATGAACAGAAAACAAAATTCATACACGAAAATGAAAACGAAAAGATGAGGTAATCTTGTTCTGCATTCAAGGTCACATTTACTTATAACACGTTAGCTAGCTACTTCTTGAAGCTACGTCCCACACACATTATTTCTGCTAACAATAAGGTACATTGTTTAAAAAATCCGTATGTATACCAACAACAATACCAGGTTTTACTCTTGAAGATTTATGATGATGATGAGATCATAGGTGCTAATGAATTTCTCAAATTAAATCGAAAAAAAAGTTTTTAAATCTAATGATTGTACACATACGTAACATTTTTATTTATTTCAACAACAATTCATAATAAAAATGTAGTTTAAATTTAGCAAAATAAAAATAGTTTTAAATTGTTTTTCTTCAAAAAATAATTTTTATTATTCACGACCAAACATCCTGCAGGTATCTCTTTTGTGTTGTCAATTCCGCCACAAATTTCTTTGCCTCATTTTCCTCGCAGCCCTTTACTATCTTCACACATTTTATCAACATCTCCCTAACATCCTTCGCCATATTTCTCGCATCCCCACAAACATACAGATAACCACCCTCCTCCAAAAGCGTTTTTACAACTTCCTCCTTATTTTCCTCCATTTTATGCTGGACATACTTCACATTATTCTCCGGATCATCTCGGGAAAACACTGGATAAAATTTACTCAATATTCCAGAGTCCTTCAAAGAATTTAATTCATCTTCATACAAAAAGTCCCTTTCTTTATGACGGCATCCATAAAACAAGGTCATATCCCCTTGAACTTTAACCTTTAACTTTTCCCGGTGCTGAAGAAATCCCAGAAATGGAGCGACTCCAGTACCGGGTCCGACCATGATCACTGGAGCGGTGTTATCCTCCGGAAGACGGAATGTCTGATTTTTTCTTCGGTAAACAATAATCTCTGAAGACTTATCTTCATCCATGACCTTATTGTTTATCGATAACCCTTTCAAAGATTCCTCTAAACCGTTACAGGCGCCGTTGGAATTCTCCAGTAAATATTTACACTTGTTGTACAGCCATCCCGTACAAACTCCCAGTTTTTCGTAATGTCTTCCTTTCTCTTTTGGAATGACGACAACATTAAAAACAAAATTGAATGTCTTTTCATCAACTAAAGGAGTGGATGAAATTGAAAAGGCACGTGGGGCAAGACGAGGTAAATGTTCCAAAAGGGCTTCCAACGGTGGCAGGCAAGATGGAAAGGTCAGAAGGAGGTCCAAAAGGGTTAAAGCTGCAAAACGGATTGTTTCTTCGAAAGCGGAAGAACCCTGGCGGCTGCAGAGATTGAGAAGCTGGGATTTTTCTTCGGGATCTGAAGTGAATTCCGCCAAAAGTCTGATGAAGTTCTATAAACAAATATTATAATTTAATTGACAAGCTGATTTTTTTAAATTGCGTTTTAAAATTAACTTTAATCGAAAGTTTTTAATTAACCTTTTTCGGGCAACTCCGGATATCCATAAAATACAAAAACGCTGAACGAACAGTGATTGTCGCTGGAAGAAATACAGGAATCTTTCCTTTGGCTCCCTCTTTAACACTTAATTGTACAGTCTTATCCGCGTTTTTCTTAAGGTCAAGTCTCTCCAGTAGCTGGTTGACCTCTGTCAACGAATTGGGGCAAACTATATTAACCGCGTCCCCAGGTTCAAACTTGAATGGTTTCTGAAACAATTAAAAATAATCTCATTTAATTTTTAAATAATTAAGTTAAAGGACAATTCACCAACTTAAAACTTGAGAAGAAATACTGACCTCTTTAAATTCCAGTGTAAACTCCAATGCCGTTTTTACAGCATCCGGTTTCGTAAGAACCCTCGCCTTCTTCAGGGTAACTGCCACAGGATCTCCATCGATAAGTGGATAAGGTGCCAAAGGATTCTTTAAGTCAATTATTAAACCAGTCTTGGAGGCGTCACCAGCTCCTCCAATGTCTTCAATCCATTCCAAGTTTAAAGATAATGGAGGACAGTTGGGAACAGTAACAGCAGATTTTGCCATTTTTGGAGAACTTGATATCAAGTCAGGACGGATAAGGGACTCGAGGGCGGGCCAAAGGTTTTCGATCCAGTCGTCTACAACAAGCTCTAAGCCAACCTGTAAAAAGCAATAAAATAAAATAACAAATCTCAACCAATTATTTATTTAAATGATTATTATAACTTTACTTACAGCGTCGTCAGCCCACTTTGGATCGTAAAATGTTGAAGCTCCAAGATCTAAAAGACGTCGATTAATCTCCTTACCGCAATTACAGAAGTTATTGTAGTTTGTGTCGCCCAAACCTATCGGAATTAAAAAATATGTCCGATAAACTAAATGACGATTTTGACACAATATATTTGACAGTTTCTCATAGAAGATAATAAACAATTAAGCTAAATTAAACACCCACCTAATAAAGTATACTTTACAGACTGTAGCAAACCTTTAGCCAAAGCCTTCTTGCGAATTTTCCTCCAAAATTTGTCAGCGTTTTCTGGAGGTTCACCGTCTCCGGTCGTGGAAGTCACAATGACAATAGGACAAGGTACCTTGGTCAGGTCATTCTATAAAAATAATTGTTTAAAAATATTATACTTTAAATCATGATGATAATTGCTACACAAATTAAGTAAATAAAAAAGAAACAGAACAGATACAAGTAGGGCGACAGTTAGGCAAGCACTTTTTAGAAAAACTGAAATCTTAAATCTTCCCTATTCTTTGACACCGACAGTTATTTTATTATATTTTTAAAACAAAACTTACAACATCTTTCAGAACATTTAACTCGAAACACTGTGTTTTGAAATCGTATTCTTGTAAAGCAACATCCACTAATCCTTCAGCGATCGATTTTGCTTGTCCTAACTGACTCCCATAAAATATGATAAAAGATATTTTCTCGTCCAACTCATTTAAAAAGTTTTTAATTTTTGACATTTTTACACACTTTCTGTTAATTTTATAGAACACACACAGACACCTACAAACAGGTAAAAAGCATAAATAACTGTAAAAACACTGTCTTGCCTTGCCTGAGTATAATTCCACCAAATATTGATTGAGTTGACTACCTTTCACAATTTATTCGGTCGTAATGAATTGCCACGTTGCCATTAGGTCGAAAGCTGAAATTTCCTTGCAGTGTAAAAGTAAAAGTAGTTTATATATTTATATTGTACTAACTGGCAGTGATGGATTATGATTATGATGATGAATGATGAGAAAAGATTATTTTCTGCTGCAATATCGACAGTCGACAGAACATGTGGCAATTGGCAATAATAATGGTTTGAGTCGTCTCGTGGTATGCCGTGCCGTAAAAACATATAAGATCATCAGGTTGGTAATATGACAATGCTAAAAGCCGAGAAAAAGTTCTCCACGTTTTTTACTTATTTCCTTATTCTTCAACAGGGAACTTGAATACATTCATAATGTGTGTATGTATTCACGTTCCCTGCATGCATTTCTCATTCATGTCAAGTCGGTAGGTATAATAAGAATTCTAGTAAAGCTGAACAATGAGTAAATATTAAATGTGTGGTTAGTGGTTTTAAAGATTTTTAAAGTATTTATTTAGCTATTCTAGAATTTACAGATTAATCATGAGTGAAATATTAAACGACTAAAAATTATTTTGATTTATATTTTATTTTTGCATGATTTTATTAAAATGTGTGTTAAATGTTTTCTCAAATGTATGCTTTTTTTCGCTTTCGGACATTACAATAATCTGAATATTATAAAATGAAATTTAATATGTATAAATATTATTAGTTAGCATTAAAACTGGCCATTTTTCCTTACAAATTAATATAATTTGGTGGCTCTGCATGGGCATTATGCCGAACGGCTGGAGTGGGTGCTTCAATCCCCTTCACATTTTTTTCTGGAATTGCTTCCATCTCTGCTATTCCCAGGTTGTCTTGTTTTTCGTCTTCAACTTCATCTTGAGAGTTGGCATACAAGCTTTGATTTAATGTAAGATTGTGAGTTTCAACAGGTGAGGACGACGACGGTGGAACATAATTACCATTGCCAAGAAGAAGTTCCTCATTTCTATCGTAATTTACGTATAATGATCCTCCAGTCGTTGTCATAGGACCGGAGTGACCAAAATCAGGTCCATTTATATCTGCTGGTTCATTATTTGAATGACCACCGGAAGTAGAGCCTGTGTAATGATTAAACATTTGTTCGAAAAAGACACGTAGTGTTGAGAAATTTGGTCGAAAATCTGGTTCGGTTTCCCAGCATGCCACAATTTTGGAGTATCTATTTCCAAAAATATTTAAGCAATAATAAATTTTTGTATAAACGGAAATCGCAAAAAATTTAATATCTGTTCATACATTTCCTGAGTGCTGTATCTAGGTCGTCCCATTCTCATTCCACTTGCCAATCGATTCAAAAATTCCTTGTTCCATTCTTCATTAGGGAATGGGATGTCACCCAAAGTAAATATTTCAAAGAGAGTGGCGCCATAAGCCCAAATATCTGAGCTGGTTGAGAAGGTCAGTGATGTGAGGGACTCAACGGCCATCCAACGCCAGGGTAATGGCGTCTACAGACAAAAAAATAAAGTATTTTTATTTTCAATTTTTACGTAATGATCACAAATTTGCATGTAGTTTTGATGTCTTTACCTTCGATTTCTTCACATAATTATTACTCTCATAAAGTTTCTTGCTCAACCCAAAATCGGAAATTTTGGCAATTTTATTTGACGTGAGAAGTACATTTCTTGCCGCCAAGTCTGCATGGATAACCTGTAAAATATTTTTGTTGTATTAGTATTAAGTCATGTTTAATTATGTTTTCGTCAGGAAACAGTTAAAAATTTAAAATAAATACAATATTTATACTGATTTAAATGCCAAATATTCCATTCCTTTTGCAATTTGTCCACTGAAACTGATTAAATCCATTGTGGTGATATGTTGCGGTGAAGAGTTTCCGTTTTGCAAAGACCTTGAAATTTCAAATAAAAAAAATTTAACCAGCTCAAGGTTAAGTCTGCTATAATGTGTATTTGATTATATTATTTTTTTGCTCAGTTAAGTAAGCATATTTACATATCGATTTCTTGGTTGGCGTTAACAAGATTGACGAATGAAGGCCTAGCTTTTCTTAGAAAACCATCAAGACTTCCCAGATCACAAATCTCCGTAGCAATATGAATGGAACCTAATAAATAAAATTTATTAAGACTTTCAAATTGTTACAAAGTTGCAATAAAAATGTCAAATAAATAGTTATTATAATTTTTTATAGTAGTTCATACGGTTTCTAATGCCCTGAGTGCAAACTCCTATTAAAGCCACTACATTCTCATGTTCCCCAATATAAATCATAATCTTCACTTCAGAAAGAAAAGACTTGAATAAAGTCACATCAGCAGATGGCTTAGAAATTTTCACAGCGACTGGTTTAGATTTCGAAATGATTTTTCCTCTGACAACATATGAAAATTCACCAGTTCCCAGAAAATTCCTTTCCGAAGTGTCTTAAAATAGAGCAATAAATTTTTAAAGTAAAATTTAATACCATAAACTATTTTAATATGCTAATATCTTTCTACCTTACCAAGTTCTAGATCGCTTAACGGAATCTCATATTCATTTTTATACGGCAAAAAATCCACAATTTCAAAATTAGTCGCATTTCCATTTTCCAATAGTTCAGGTTTTCCTTGGAAAAATTCCTCGATTTCCAGATCTGTCAAGCTTCTAACAAGCTCATTTGCTACTTTATATCTCCGAACATAAATAAAAAGCATGGCCATAACAAAAGCCAGAATAAATAGAATCACAACCACGGTGACAATATAAGCAACGCTTCTTCCCGAAATTGGCTCGTCTTTAAAAATACAAATAATAGTTCTTTAAATTAATTTTAAAACGGTAGTTAAAATCCTAAGAAAAGATATAATCTTTATAAAATGTATTTACCAGAAACGTCCACCTGAAACCGTCTCTCAACATGCCCCACAATATTCTCAGCCCTGCATTTATACTCGCCGACATACTTCCTCCCATCATCCATTTTCCCCTTAGCCCCTCCCCCAATTTCCGCAAACTCCAAATATCCTTCCCCATTCGACCCCAAGCTTGTTTTCAATTCCGGAAACATTTCAGAAACCTTCACACTTCCAAAGTACCAGATATACTCAGGTTGTGGTTCGCCCTTAACAAAACACGTCAATCTTTTATGTTTATCCCCAATGTAAAAACCTTCCCGTTTTAATAAACCACCAGTATCCTCTTCAGTTAACTTTGGTTTCAGTAAATCTATAATTCAATCAAATTTTATTTTTTAAATCCGATAACTTTTATTTCATAAAAAATTATATTCTTTTAAAAGCTTTTACGTCTCGTCTCAAATCTTCTCATTGTTTTCAAGCCATCAGTCCTATTCCACCATAGAGCACAGCACCGTACCCCCACAGCATCCAAACTCAAATTGATATCCAAAACCCCCAAAACATTAAACTCATCAATTTTCCTAGGATTTTCCTGTCCCGGATTCGAAACGTTCACAGATCTCCCATCATTTTCCAGCAGCATTCTCGTCCCATTTTTATATTCAATTTCAAATGATAAGCTATCCGCAAAAAGATAAGAAACAGCCATACAGAAAAATTGTGTTGTCCTATTCGTATAAAGAATAGCAGGTACTTCATCCATTCTTAACAATTCCCTTTGATCAGTCACTTCCTGCCAATTGCTATCTAAAGGAATTTCAAAAATTGGGAAAAATTGAGAAAATTTTCTGTGGGAATTTTAATTTTGTAATTTCTTACATTTTAAAAGTTCCAAAGAAACAAAATATTCAAATTGCTTGTTCAATCCGGCCACAGTACACTGCGCCAATCCATTCCAATGTGAATACGGCACACTTGCGCAGTCTGTTCCTTTATCCAATTTCTGTATCCAACACCACGTATCCTTTATCCCAAAAAATTGCTTTTGTTTCTTAAAATTGCATTTATTCACGTCTTCCAAACAGTGTCTCATAAAATCACAATCCATTCCATTTTTACATCTCACAGTTTGCACCGATTTCGGGGAAATTTGAGACAAACAGTCAACTTCTCCCTCAAAATTGTCCAGATATAATTCTGGCGTCTGGACAAATTCGTATGACCATTCCTTAATTAATTGTACAGCATTTCCTGGAGATTTCGTAAAATCTGTTACGCAAACTACTGTGCCTTTTAGACTGATATAGTCAGAATTACCGGCTTCTGGTGGAATTGGAGAAATTTGTAAAATTGAGATATGACCTGATGTCATTTCAGTGACGGTCAAATTAGTTTTGTCGCTTTCTTTTATAATTAATTTAACAGGTTTACGCGAATTTGAAAAGCATTCGAATTGGATAGTTTCTTCTGTGAAGACACGAACTTGGCCAGATTTTGGACTGAATTGGTAATCATCAGAGAGGGAAACTGTTGGATTGTTGGATAGTGAATTGATGGTCACTGATAAGTTGTTATGGCGACAGATATAAACTCCATTAAAAATGCCAAGAGTAGAACGAAACCCTTCTGTTGGGTGATATCTGATGCTGGAATTACGAATAAGCTCTTCTTTTCCCTAAAAATGATAAATAGTTTTTCATAAAATTAATATTTTTTAAACATATTTTGAAAAGCGTTCAAATTAAGTTTTTATACATTTGCTGGTCGATGAAACAATCTTGGTGTGATTGCAGGATCCTTTGTTGGACAAGGAATTAATTTGGAATCAGTTACAATTCTCATTTTCGGTTGAATCAAAGTTTGATTATTATTTCCCAAAACAAAAACAAATATTTCATCTCGTATCCTTGGATTCTCAATCATTTCACAAGCAATTCGAATAGAAGCCCCCAAACCCAAAAATTCTGCAGCATCCAGGAAAAATATTTCAATAGCAATCTTAAAAGTTTTGTTGATCAGATTTCGTCGAGGTGGTTGAATTTTCACTATTTCTGGAGGCGAAAAATAGCCGGTGAAGTTCCATTTTATGGGATAAGGAGCTTCACAGTTGAGGCTGAGGTCATCTCCTTTTTTGGAGTAAATTCCAAACTTTTTTGGGGCTGTTGGAATAGAAATGTTTTGCCAACCTTCCCCAATCACGCTTAATGTAAATTTTGGAATATTGATATCCAGAGGATTTTGAAATTGGGCTTTGCAGATGAAGATTGGGAGAATGGCAAATAAAATTGTTAGTTTAATGGAGCGTAAACCCAATGATAAGGGACTAATTAAGTCCCCCATTATGATAAAGATTCAAATCCAAATGTCAACTAACAAGATATTTATTTATTTCATTTACTTAAGGTTAATAAATATATATAGGAAATATGATAAATACTTTATGCTTCATTCACTTCCTAAAAGAAGCAATGATTCAAATAATGAGGCATTAATTATTATAAATAGTGCAGATGATGAAATCATTTACTTACTTAACCACATTACTAAAAATATTTTGTTGTTCTAAAACTATCGCTTATTTTTAAGTTAAAAGGTTTCATTGGATCAAAATCGCGACATTGATGGAATCATTTATAAATTATAAATAATTTACCGCAATTGAAAGCAACAACGAAGAAGTCCATAGAATCCTCGGAACCGGAAACCACAAACAGACTGTAGAATCATTTTTTCTAATTAAAATTGTTTACTACGAGTCATTGAAAAGCGAAGGTCATCAGCACATAATTTATTTCATTATTTCCTTCCAGAAACATTTATTGTCTTTATCCTTATCTTGCGCACACACGCCCATTCACCTTTTTCCCCATGTAATCAAAATAGAAGCAAAATGTCTAGTAAAAGAATTTTCTCGATAAAAAGAAGCTTGTTTGAGTTTTTAGATTGTTAAGTAGAATTTGTTGAACAAAACAAAAAACGACAACTGAATGTAAAAGGATTGTTGACTCCAAGAAATAATGTGACTCATCAGTCGTCAAAAAAGAAATAATTGGAACAGTAGAATGAGTAAGATAAATAGAATGGCAGACTTTGGGAAATAACAAGGCGCCCTATGAGTGCCATGTTAAAGA
>JAQFYG010002809.1:0-13777 GCA_034694325.1 Entomobrya corticalis
TATCCAGTGGTCCGAAAGTGTGGAATCTTCTTAGTGGTCAATATTTGGTGGCGAGAATTCGTTCGAGCCTTAATAATATCCTTGTGGTGTTTTAAATTGCATGCTTTGTTGTTCAGAAAAGTTGTATTTTCTTTTGGAGGTCATGTTTAACGTAATTTACGCCGAGGGTTCCGTCAAAAGGCGTTCTTATATGGAGGTGTGTTTGAAGAGAGGTGAAATGTAGAGTAAAAATAAAAATTTCACGGAAACGTGAACGGCGGTTCCGCTGCTTGTTTTTGGAGAGAGGTAGAGTTACATGGGATGTTCTTTTAGAGAGAGTGCACTGTATATTCAGTGTAAATTGAATTTTATCATACTGTGGTTATCGGTATTATCAATGACACATCTATGTCAAAAATAAACACATTTTGAATATCATGTCACCGGTAATAATTACTGCTACTCAAAGACTTCTGAGAAACCAGTAACTGATTAAAGAACAATATTTTATGACATTTCAATGCAAGGAGTTTTTAAAAATATCATTTTTTATATTCGACCTTAAACGATATGGAATTCCCTGAATACTTTTGGCCGGACCAAGTTAACTAAACATTATGTTATATGACCCAATACATATGTATTTCAGGCTTATACAACTCATTATGATATTTTAATGCATCGTTTTAAGTATTTTTAAAATTGTTATAATCACGCATCCGTAGTTTGGACGGACCCTTTCGTTGATATTTATTTGCTCATGTCAGTTATGAGTAGATCTTATTTAGCACAATGACTTTGCATAGTGTCCACAAAATCAATGAAAAATCGAACCGATCATTTGATAAAGGCTGAAAAATTGAGAACAAAATTTCATGCCATAGTTAAAGATAGGGAGAAATTAAAAAATATTTTTAAACACCCTACTTACAAAGCATACAAATACAAAGAAAACAGCAACTATTTTACAAATCAAGTTTCAATTTTTACTCTTCGTTTAATGCTCCAACAAGTACTTATATACATTTTCATACCAATTGTAAGAGAATCGAGTTTTTTATATAACAACTATCTTGTTTATTAATCTTGTCGGTCTGAGAGATTTAAAGCAAGAAGTGTTACTCAACCAAAGTTTTTAAAGCGAGGATTTATATGATTATGCTACAGGATTTTGATATTGCAAGACCTTTATTCGGTGGTCTAAAAATCTACTTTGACGGGTACAGAAAGTTACTATCGTTTTCATGTCATAGAAACTAAAATACATTTTATCAGCCACAAGCTGGCATAGACATGCAAAATAAAGCTCATTGCAAAAATTTGCTGTTTGAAGACAGCTCTTCTGGGTTTCTGAGATATTATGAGAATTCCGTCTACTAACATCTTTTTAGTTTGGCCAGTTTGTTGTTTTGAGTATCGCAAATATTATTTACTCCACTAAATATTGTTTTTTTACGAAGTTAAGTTTCACTTTGTTTTTTTGGTAATTGATATCCTTTTCTTTATTTCTACATTGAAAGGAATCATAAAATTGACTTATTTGTAAATACGCTAACACATGATTATAATACGAACATTTTTGATTGTGTTTAAGGCAATAAATATATCTTCTTTTCAATATCATTTGTCCGCTATGCCTTAATTAATCAAAGTTAACAAAATTATGGAAAAATTAAAGTGAGACTTTGGCTTTAAATTATGTTGTAATTTACCTAGCTGATAAAGCACCAACCAGCAACAAATCTCTTTCTTCTATATTTCATGACATAAAAATAAATTTTGATCAAGTACGTCGATTGTACTGATAATAATTTACTGTCAGATTTATAAGCATATTATATGGTATACGGGATGTATTAGATCACGTAAAATGATTTGTTTGAATGAATGAAGAAGAATTAAGAGAATGAAATGATTTGCCGCGAACTTGAATTTTATCTGAAGATAATGGTAGTGGTTATTTAAACAATCTTTTTGTACACGTAATTATGCCGTGTCAATTTGCACCACAGTACACAAAGCTAATGCAAACACAAACGACATCATTTATCCTTTTAATGAATTGTACATTTATTATAATTCAATGATGCTGCAAAAGCTTTCGAGGTGCACATATTTTTCACGAAGCATACTCCAGCCTAAAAATATTCATTTTTATTTTCATGAGAATGACAAAGTAGACAAAAAGATAAAAGAATCATGGAATTATGTTTCAAAAAATATTGAAAAATAAATGGGGCAATACCGATAGAGATAAGGGACCCGGCTTTGCTATAATGCTATAATGTGATAACCCGGCTTTGCCGGGCTTGCTTCTGGTGATCCGTGTTTAAATGATGTATAGAATGATATATGTTAGAGACATGTGTTCGGTCAAATATTATCATTAGTTAGTTTTTTCCTATTTATGTGCGTTCGATTGATATGTCGCATGCTATATGTTAATATGTTAAAAACTGTTGACCTTTGACCCCTGACCCCCTAGTAGTTTACCTATGTTCTTGAAAATCAATTGGGTTCATCCTTAGTACTACTTGAACACCAAGTTTAGTCAACATCGGTTGAAGCGTTCTTGAAATATCGTTTATACATGTTTAGATATAACCCCTGCCCTTTACCCCCTGGGGGTATGTGTTAGGTCAAAAATAATCATTGATCATTGGTTCCCTTATCATTTGCGTTCGAATAATGTATCACATGCTACATGTTGCTTTTTTTAAAAATGTTGACCTTTGACCCCCTGGGGGTTGACCGATTTTGCTCAAAATCAATAGGGTTATTACTTTGTACTATTTGTATATGTATACTAAATTTCATTAAAATCAGTTGAAGCGTTGTTGAGTTATCGCGCAGACAGGCGGACAGACAGACATACAGTTTCGCTCCCACCGTGTATTTGTAGTAAGTAACAGTACCTGTCTCTTAGTAAAGATTATATGTTGATTGTAACATCATCCTTCGTGATGCATCAAACTTTTGAAAATGCAATCGGATAGATGGTTCCCTGTTACTATATATTATATTATAATTCCTAAACCCAAAGATATCAAAGCAGAATTTACTGTAACTGTTTATAAGGATTGAAGTAGATCGATTATTTTTACAGTCGTGGCTGAACCCAATCTGGAATTGTCCGGTATAACCACTTTAAATGACAAATTTTCAAAAGTTTTAGTTTTTAGCTTCATTTTTGTAAAAAAAAACAAGTGAAAAAGAATCTTGTAATCACAGAAGAAACGAATTTCGTTATAACTAAAGAAACATGTTAAAGTTTGATCTCTAATATTCTGGTAATATTGTTAGACACATTTAGTCTTCATTTCAAAAACGTTGATCGACATTATCCCTCTATAAAAGAATGCGATAAAGTTTTCTTGCCATAAGTGTAAAATGTATGTAAAATTGTCTAACCTGCTGTATTCTACCGGGCTAACTCAAAAAGCTTAAAAGAACTGGCGATTAAGCGCTTGACCTGCGATAAATACATGTTGAGTTTGAAAATAGTTGATAGAACGGCTTTAAAGTAAGAGCGGAAACAGACGGACGGACAATTAAATTAAATGCAAAGAAAATCATCTTCGTAGTAACGATGGAAAAATGAATTAGTTTTTGGTTAATTGAAGGCTTAGCGGGTTTGAAAGAATGGCAGTTCTCCTGTAAATTAGATGTTGAGTTCCCATGGAAAAAATTGGGCGAGGTATTGAATTCTTTCGATCATAAATAAAAATAGTGAAAATTGCACATATAAATTTTATGCAGCCAACGGTGACATTTATAACTAGGTCAAGGGTCAGGTCATTTTTGCCTATATCAGGAATCCTGACTACGCTTTCAAATCGAATAGAATTCATACTCTTATACAAAGACATGCTTTATCACAGCTACAGGATTCCACAGGACTACCGCCCCATCTGCCGGCACATTGCAATTAGCAACGTCGAAGGAATGTCAAGTCTTTAACTGCTTAAATTGAAAAAAAAGTATTCAATTTTACTTACTTACATTTTAGTTGATGTTTGATTGGCTAAAACCCCTTAAGTTTATTGTTTTCTTGAAAAACAATTTGTTAATATATTCGGCTGTGAAATTGATGAAAAACAATAAAAGCTTTTTGTTGGTTTGGGGACTTTAAAAGGAGTTCATAGTTCATATCCTCCAATGTTTGCAAAAGACAAAAATCATCCGCCATACGTTTTGAATGAAAGGAATGAATGCTCCGTGTGGAGAAAAAATTAAAGTCGGTTCATATGGACCGGCACATATTCAAGGGCGTTTGTACGCATTTTGTATCACTCAGAAAGTGAAGCATACAATGCAAACGGGATGCAGTGAGAATTGCTTCTGTCGTTCATCGTGATCGTTTCAATCAATGCAAAAAGTGATGAAATTCAATAGTTCTAAAAACAGATTTCTTTTGTCTAAATTATAATACTCATAAATGCGTTTCAACGTATTTTTAGAGAATCAACATCAATTTTGCGCAAATTTGAAAGGTTCTCTCTTACTCAACTTGCAATAAATTTGCATCAAGATGAAACATTAAAAGATACTCATGTTTAATTATCCTTCAAAAATAAATTTATCTTAACTGTAGAAATGTTTCTATATACATCGATATTTATATGTACAGTGAAGTCTCTCTATAGTTGCACCCCATGGGGAAAGAAAAATCATGCAATTATAGAGGAGGCAGTAATATAAAAACCTTCCTTATAATTGCATCTGGCAGATATAAAGAGGTTTTTATTTATAATAACATATTATGGATATTATAGGGACGGTTTATTCATATTCTTTTCTTGAAATTCCAAAGATGCGTTTTTATATGCATCTGGAAACTATAAAATGCTTTAGAAAACTTCATATTGTAAATATTTTGGGTAATATGGTATTTGGAAAAACATTTTGCCCTGTGTCAGGCACTAAATCGTGAAAACATGGACCTTTTTACGTGGTGCAATTACAAAAGATGTAAATTATATAGCATGGGCGGAAAATGTAAGGCAATTTTACGGTAAGGAAATTATAAAGGATGCAATTATAAAGAAGCAAATTAACACTGAAAAACAAAGGGCGGGGAAACGATAGGCAATTATATCGAGGTGCCACTACATTAAAGGCTACTATAGGGAGACTTCACTGTATGTTAAAAAACAAGTTTAAGAATAAGTGGATATCCCAAAAGTTATCTCCACCGTGAAATTGTCTTCAGGATTCAGGATACGGAAGTGTTTTGGGAAGTGATGACGCCGTCTCCAAAGTTGCATTAAAGGTGGTGATGCATTAAAAGCGTGACCAATTTAGCAGGTGAATAACTCTATTGGTAATAGGAAAGTGTATGAACCGATGTTCGAACTTTGAAATCCTGTAACGGTTTTCGTATTTTTCTTTTTAAATGAGTCTTATAAAAGAAAAAGTTGAAAAAATGTTCCCTTGCAGCACAGGGGTCAATAGGGTCCAGACTGTTGTTCCTTGTTCAGTGGATTTTTCTACACTATTTACGATATTGACATTAAACCTAGTGTACACGATTATCTGACGGTCCTACAGGGGAACTTGACAACATATCCGGATATCGTAAACCGGACGTGCGCGCCATAGGTATGGGGACAGTTGTGGTGTAGTAATTTTGAAATTTTCGCAACTTTAAATTTTCCTTAACCTTGCTGCACCTTTACCATAACACCTTTATCATTATAGAAATATTCCTTTAATTTCTAAATGGAAAAAAATCCTTTACACAGTCCATGTGGAAACTTTTTGAATGTACAACTTTTGGAAGCCAAGTGATCAACAAACTCAACTTATTTCGGATAGGAGCTTTTGGAGGTGGACATGGAATTGGAGGTGGCTAAAAGTATATTTTAATGCCCATAAGTTTAGGTTGAAGTACTTTAAAACCAAAAACCTCAATTAATGGTATCCATCCCTATCACAATAGATTAAAAATAGTTTTGTCATCACCATCCAAATAAAGCATCATTAAATTGGAAGATAAAATGATTTGGAGACACTTTCACAATCTCTTTTATACATACTTTACTTCCAGCATCTATGTATATGAGGTCATTTTGGTCTGATTTTTAAGCTGATAATCCATGCAAAAGTACACAAATAAGTTCCTGTTTTCCTGATCCGCCCCATTCTGATGATCCAACTCTTTGAAAACACAACTTTTGGAAGCCAAGTGGTGAACCAACTCAACTCATTTCAGATGTGTGCTCCCGGTAGATCAGGAACCGGAGGTAGCCGCAAGTCCATTGTCAGTTGTCTACTGTAGCTAACTCGATATTAGATTAAAGTTCATTGAAACCAATTTTAGAAATCAAAAGTATCAATATCACAATAACATAACAAATGTTTTTATTCAATTAGTCTAATTGCCACAGAAAATACATATCGTAGTATCAAAAGATAAAATTAGCCAGGGGATATATGAAAGTTTCTTGTAAAAGTATCGCCTAAACAACTCATAAAACTTAATCCATTCAGGTCTGTTTCTCGTCATGTTCTCACGCTTATAATTTCAATTATCCTTTTTACTCCTCCATTTCTATTGATGATGCATACCACCATTTGCAAGCTAAAAAACATAATTTGGGAATCGGTTTTGAATTGATAATTTGCTTAAAAACGGTAAATCTAAATTCAAAAATAAAAAATTGCATTCTCCACAAAATTTATGTTTCATTTTCTCTATTGTCATCATCCTGAAATAATGCATTGTTAGGTATACCCAACCATAAACCAAACCAGGGCAAAAAGAGAAGATTTCATCACTTCAAGCACCTTACAGAAAACACATCCTTGTCCCGTCCTCATCTTCTCATCTTTCAGTTCATTTGAATAATCTTCTCATCTCTTCAGTTTCCATTGATAAAGCATACGACCATGGACGGTCAGCACCAGCAAATACCTTTTTTGTCGTCGTCAGCAACATCACCTTTTTTTATTCTCGAGACGACGAGAAAAATGACATAAAACATATCCACTCTTTGTTAAAGAATGCTGACTGCTGACCGTTTGCATTAATACATGTACAACGTGTTAAGGTCCATATTAATTGGTATCGGATTTGAGATATGTATTTACAATTTTTGTAGATTTTCTTCCTAGTTTCATTATAAAATATTTTACTGAAACAGCTAATTATGATAAAATGTTCGGAAAAAATTAGTTTTCTTGGACGACATAACGTTTTTTTGAGATTGACAAACAAGCCGAAATGAGAAAGATCAGAACAATATCAGTGCCAGAGCCCCATTGTACCTCAACAACTCCGTCAATTCAGTCACATCCACAAATAAAGAGTTTAAGAGTTATTTTTCGAACAGTTTAAATATTCAATAATTTTAAATACATATTCTTGAACAGTTTGAAGTTGTTAAGTTCCATGAATAATGGCTGAAGAACCAAACTATTTTTTGGCCATACCAATAACCAACGAGACGGTACTATTTTGATATATAAGATATGATCAATAATTAACTAGTAATTGGTTTTGTAATTTTTGGAGTAGTTAAAGTGCAGGAAATAATTTAAAGTCTGTTTTGTTTGTTGTGTGAATCGTTGTTTCGAATGTCGTGAAACTCCAAGATTCCTTGATGTCTCAGCAGTTGACGCCAGAATGGAATGGTTTGAAGGACACTGGAATCTTTAAGGACGCCATGATTCCAGCTCCAAAGCTACATCTGACCTTAAAAGTTCATCATCTTACTAGGCCGATGGTGAACAGGTAACTTTAATTAAAGTTCATTCATTAATAAGCATATTTATGTAATAAATACCCACAAAACTTTTTATCAGGATCACTACTCTGGGAATTTGTAAGCGTATGAGCGTAAGTGCAACAGTGCAAGTGAATGAAAAAAAAAATGCAAAAAAGCTTTAGCTTTACTCCAATCCAAGCAGAAGAGCAGCTGAGCTGAGAGGATACAAGCTCAGTTCTCAAAATTTTGGACATTTTGGCTATAATATTTTGTTATCGGTTTGTTTTGATTGGGTTTAGACACGTGGCAGTTAAAATCACTGAAGGATGGTACTGAATAGTGGTCAGGTTGAGAGTTGACTGCAGATAAATGGCAATTGAAAAACAAATCAACATATTAATTTTTTGGTAGTTGGATTGGTGGAGGTGGTTTAGTGGTGTTTGGACTTTGGACCGATTTAGATGAATAATTGGGTTGGTGCTCTGTGCTTTTTTAAATGATCAGTGATCACTTGTTCACTGATTAATTAATATGTAACTACGATACAATCATAATTGTACAGTGCAAAAGTAAAATGAAAGTTGATTAAGTTGATTAGATATATGTTGTTAATGGATTAAGTTTGTTGGTTAATCAGTTGTCAGGACAGTCGCAGAATAGCGAAAACTTGAACGGATAATATGCTTACTGAAAAGTGTATCCAGGTCAGTGTCATGTGTCATGGGATTCACATCCAGTTCGTTCGAAACAAAGGTCAGTTAACAAATTAATATAAATATTTTTATTATGAATTCTGTGAATGTTATCATGAACAGTAAACCATAGTTATTTTATTTGTTGTTTTATTTAATTAGGTGCTCCGTTGCTGCCGTTGGTCCGAGTGTCACACAGTATTGCAGGGATTCGGCAGAAAAGAAGCTGCCGGTTGACCCTTTGAGTGCGAGAAGATGCAGAAATACCTTAAATGAAGTCAGTGGTTGATTCTGAATGGTTGGCAGTTGGTGATTTGGAAAAAAATATAATAAATTGTTAATTAGTTAATTATTGAAGCCAGTTGTTAAACGCTTTTATATTAACAAAATTCTGATTTTTTTTGTTTATAGCGATGCGGCATTGGACATCTCTGTGAGAAATGTGATGGAAGTTGTGACGTCATCTGTGAATGGTGCATGCGGCGTCGGTTTCTATATTCTCGAGCCATTTTATGATGAAAGCAATCACGGTCGTTGTGTTATCTGCTTGTGTGGTGAGGGGGAGGTTGGCTTGTTCGAAAACTAAGGTGAGTTGTAATTATAATACTTAATTATTAATTAGTTAGATATGCTAATCCCGAACTTCTTTCCCCGACCGACCAAAGTGGTTTCTATTTTTAGTGGTGATTCAGGCTGTTCCCTGATATAAAATAGAATCTAGTATTTGTGCTTCCCACTTCATATAATAATTAATTTAATAACTTGTTTATTTTCTTTAAAGTGAATAGTATTTTGCCTGAATTATGAACGGCCTAAATCATCGGAGGATGGGGCTGACGCGAAGGGCGAGCGAGTTAGGCTTTATCCATTGTGTTACTCCATTGCACCCAAGTGGTCACGGGTAAGATCACTTTTTAATGTTGGCGATTGATGGCGTTGCGATGGGGATGGGAAACTGGAGCAGTTGGAAGTAGCTCGGCGTCATTGAGGCGGAGACTTCATTGGACACTGACGTCTGTTAAGTTAATTTATTTCGAACGTGAGCAAAATTGTTCAAATGATATTGTATACATTATTATAATTCTTGGTAATTAAGTTAATTAAACAAGTTTCAATTGAACGGGTTGTGGTTCATATCCTCATGCAGATGCTGGTATTGGGGACTTGGGATTTGACGCTAATCCATGGCGATGCCATCAATACCACTTCCCTTTTCACGAGAGATCGTCAGCCAAACGCAATTTCCAAACAGTTTGGACACTGACCACGTATTCTTTGGTGTTTAATCAGGTATCAAAAAATACTTAAAAGAGGTTCCTAAGTACAAATAAATTAATCAAAAATATTTTTTATTAAATCAAATAAAAATCAGCCAAAGTTCAATCTCTTTTTGAATCCGTAGGTCTCCTCAGATCAGATTCCAATTCGGTGCGGTGCTTAACGACTCACTAATCGTGCTATTTGGCCTCCTCTATCCTCTGTCCTCCCATCAAGCCCAAAGCGCAGGGCTCAACCCATTTTCTATGACGTTCTCATGGCCATAAGGTGTATTAAGCCAAAACACGACCTCCACCTACACCACCGTTTCCTCCACTGTGCGTCATTGTCTTTTAGGAGGGATTGGGGAATTGGAGAAGAGGAATCAAGAGGTGGACGTCCAGGAGAAATACTTGGAGGGAGGAGGGAGGGATAGATCACTTGGGGCGATATCGCCTCCAATTTGAACTGTGGGGAGTTGTGATCATATCACGGGCTGGAGGCAAATAGGAAGGAACTTCTCTAAACAATCGACTCATGCATGTTCAAAAACTAAGGTGTGCATTTTAAATCAACAATTACTTATTTAAAGTTAATCTATGATGATTTCGAACTTCTTTCCCCGACAGACAAAAGTGGTTTCTATTTCAAATGGTGATTCATACTGGTTCCTGATTAAAAATATAATGCTGATGATTTCGATTCAAATTCTTTAATAATTAGTTTAAATTACATCTTTTATTTTTCTTTCAGGTGAATAGTGCTTTATCAGCGATCTGGCGAGTCAACTCTAGGACTTCCGGTCAGTGATGATGAGCCAACCCTCTCCATCGGTTCCATATCAGAGCTAGTCCACAGATAAAGTTTCAACGAGCGGGTCGTTACGACCCCCTCTTACTACAGCGTTAAGTGCCCCTTTTAACAGTTTGGTCAGTGAACATGTCTCCGTTGATAATCAGGTAAGAATCAAGTTCCCCCCAAGCAATCTAGGGCAAGCATCTATTCTACTCCCCACTCCCCAGTTCTGAGTGGTCTTATCCTTATCCGAATGGTTTTTATGGGCGCCACCAGCCTCGCCTGGGCGGACTTTTGCACTTTTGGCGTCTCTGCATTTGCTTGGGCAGCCTGTCAGATATTGTGGAGGAGAATGAAAGTCAAGGGGTGGGGGAGGAGAACCTTTATATAGGGAGGGTAATGACGCCTCCTCATCCTCCCGTGGAATTGCGAGTTTTTGGATGAAATAAAAGTGGGCGGTGACGCAGACGCCAATGATAAGGCTCCCTTGGAACCTGTGAAGAAACTTTAAGCTGGTGGAGACGCTAATTGAGAACCATGACGCCAAAGTCACAGAGGAGGAGGCATTGATTGGAGCGTCCGCCCTGGTATTCTGTAAGGACTCCATCCTCCTGAAGCAGTGCAAATTCCAGACATTCACAGAAGAAGATGACGATGACCACTGGGAAATACCTCCAACCCTTCTGGAGTATGACGATGAACTGGGATCATCATCAGGTCCTTCTTCAAAAGTTCAAGCACCTGCTGTCCTCAAGTCCATCCTGAAAGAGACATCACTTTACCCCGAAAAACTCAGAAAGGCTGAAACCACAAATAAGAAGACCAGCAAAATAATAACAAAACCCAAGTACGGAAGGTCCTTAAAGGAACCTAAAGATCTTAAGGGTCCACGATCATCAGGTCCCACAGGTGCCCAAGGATCTCGCCTCCTTCTAAGTAAACTGAAAGGTGCTCAAGAGTCCACATGGAATCTCGAAGTTCACAACAATACAATAACAGCAGCACCAACAAGCTTCTTCAAACGTCCAAGTCGCCCCAAGAAAAGTCCAAGGTCCCCTCCGGACCTGATCTCAACACTTCCTCAGGACCTGGACATCCACAAGTACAAGGTCCTACAAAGTCTGTCGGATTTTAAATAGAATTGATGTCCAATCCGTGCCTTATGGGCCAAGAGATAAAAACCCAATATTTTTAAACGTTTTCAAGCCGGAAGTGAGTAACTGACATTGGTCATATCTTTTATTTTTGCTGCCGGATCCCGGGCCTGCGACTGGCAAAGAAACATACCGGAACAACGAGTTCAAGCATTCCGCAACTCATAAAAGAGGTCGGAATTTCCGAAGATATTGACCTGTTCGGGAACTCCATGCTATTCCCAGGCTAGCCCGCCTATCACGTGCCAAATCCCAATTTCGCCCCTCACACCGCCCTTATTCTGGAGAAGAAGACACCAGTGGTCTACCAGGCATTGGGTGGGCGAGAAATGAACACCCCCATTATATATTTACACTGACCACTACCTAAAAGCAATAAAATTTTTGAGTAGATAAAAGACTTACAATCAATTGTGATTCTAAATTAAAAGTCAGGTCTTAAAATATTGTGTAATTACATGATAATGTTAACTATTTTGAGATAACAGTTAAAAGTTAAATATTTATTGCAAAACGTTAGGTCAGTTTTTTTCTCAATTTCTCAAGTTGCCCCATAAAAATACAAATCTAAGCTAAAATGGCATTGCATTCCATTCATACCCGACACCCGATCCTCATAACCCAAATTGCGTCATTTACCTTTTTACTCAAATTACATTGTATTACTTTTCCTCATGCATCATGACGCTATGTATGAAACCCTGCGCCTCAGCGTCACCTTCGCAAACCTCAGACCATTTAGCGTCTTTATGTTTTTTCAGGTCCAACTCACAAATATCCAGCTCAATAATTTTTTTTTTTTCGTAAACATCCGACAATATTTTTTACAATTTACGATAAACTTTCTTCTTGCACTTTTACAACGCAACCAATCATAATTGTTTTTAATCTTATTCCAATGCCAAATCCCATTCCCTCCAAACTTTTCCTATAATTATTATTTGCACTCGAAATCATAATTATATAACCTGTGGAGGGAAACTAGTTTTCATAAATTATAAAATATATTTAAATAAATCATAAAAGCATGTCATTCTTTATTAACTGGTAATTATATATTAATAAAGTATGAGCGATCCAACTACATAAAAGTGAACACCTTTCATCTATCATCTTAAATGTACACACTGCAGCTCAACAGATCACTCCATCCACGTGCCCCCTACACACGTGGTTTTTTACATCAAGCAGCAGAGCAGAGCAGATAGGGAAAGCAGTTCGCCTCTCGCCTGTCGCTCGTCACTCTTGTCACCTGTCACCATCATCTCCTCTCTCGTTTCTTGTCATCACCTGATTTCGTGTCAACAATTCAACATAAATTTACATTGTGCTGTACTTTTATATTTAATTGTCATTAATACTGTCAACTGAATTGAATAGAAGATTAAAAGGGTTGTGGCAATTAAATTGAAGGTAATTATAACTACATCTAATTGAAGTGACAGCTGTTATATTTACTAGTTGCAATTGAATCAGAATTGAAAGGTTGAAGCTGGTGAATATTACTGTTGTATTTAACTGTTATGTTTTTTATTTTAATTTTATTTTAGAAATTACAACTTGGCCTATTCCTGTTGGTTTTCTGGAGGTTTGAAGCGTCAACTTGATTACTTAAATATGGGGTAAGCAATTTGCTATTATAATCAAGTATGATAACTATAATTACTTGCGTTGGTAATCGCTATGATCATAACTTGTAATTGCTAATTAGTTTGGAATTATTTATTTGTTGTGTAGAGCTCGACTTGCCAAACTATTGGGCTGCCGCCGCACGCCATCAGCGGAGGAAACAGCTGCAGAGGCACAAGTTCCTGTGGCACTGCAGGATCCTGTCGCCAGGGCCAAGAAGGTCGAAGAAGACACAAAAATAGCGCTGCACAAAGCACAAGTTGCCGAGAGGGAGGCTCGAGAGGACGACAAGAACTTGGAGGAGTCGGAAGAGAAGGAAGCGGCAGAAGAGGAGGAATCTAAAGATGGAAGGAAAGGTATTGCGGATAAAGTGAAAAAGGTGATGACAAACTGGGAAATATTTATTTAATCAAACCCGTTTTTTGCTGTGCTCACTATTTTTTAATGAAGAAACATAAATTTTTGATTATTCGTTCTTGTATTTTAAACGATGTTTATTTTTTTACAGATTGAGAAGTAAGAAACATTAGAAAAGGCACAGTAACTACAAGGAGTAAAGTTA
>JAQFYG010002810.1:0-13776 GCA_034694325.1 Entomobrya corticalis
TTTAATTTCTTATTCATGCTCTAATGATTATCTATACTCTTTCCGATACGTAGTAAGTAGCTTATTTAGTTTAGGACATGTGTTTAATGATTTTTGTTTATTTTCACTTTAAACAGGGAGTCTGAAGGCATTCCTAGTACAGCTTTACGGGAGATAGCACTGTTAAGAGAATTGGACCATGAAAATGTGGTGTGCCTTTTGGATGTAATACACGCTGACAAGAAGTTGTTCCTTGTGTTCGAATACATGGAAATGGACTTAAAGAAGTAAGTCATATCAAGTAAGTACCAACCAGCAGGCAGGCGACTTGACATCGAAATTTTAGCACTTTAACATAAAAATAGTTCACAACATTAACTTTATTTGAAAAAATTTCCAGATACATTGATGCTCAGCCTCATGGAATTCCAGTAGTTCAAGCCAAATCGTACTTACTGCAAATGCTCCGTGCGTTGGTATATTGTCATACTAATCGTATCCTCCACAGGGATCTCAAGCCTCAAAACCTGTTACTGGATTCAAAAGGAAATTTGAAGCTTGCAGATTTCGGATTAGCACGAGGTTTTGCCATCCCGATGAGGGCGTACACTCACGAGGTTTGATATTAGTAACATTTTATATTAATTAATTGATATAAACGAATATATGATTATCATTAATTTTACTCATGGTCATTCACATTATTCACAGGTTATCACTTTATGGTATCGAGCACCTGAAATTCTTCTTGGTGTTAAGTATTATTCTACAACGGTGGATATCTGGAGTGTTGGCTGTATTTTTGCAGAAATGGTAAGTGGAGCACAACACATGGAAAATTGTTATTGTAATAGTTTTAGTGTTATCACCTGTCATAATTCGAATGGTGATTGTACATATTTAGCTCACCAAAAAGGCTCTTTTTGCGGGAGATTCAGAAATTGACCAACTGTTTAGGATTTTTCGAACACTGGGAACTCCCGATGAAAAGATTTGGCCTGGAATTAAGCAACTACCGGACTACAAACCATGTTTTCCAAGATGGGAAAGGCAGCCTTTAGTACAATTTGTACCTCCGTTAGCTAACTCAGTGGAGGGGCTTCAGTTGTTAACGGTATATGATACTTCATATTTATAATATATTTTTGATAAATAAGTAATGACAAAGTCAGTTTAGTCAGTAATAGTGTTCCAAACATTATTTTATTTTATGTGTTGTTTATTTAACTACAGGAAATGTTAACTTATGATCCTGGGGAGCGAATTTCTGCCAAAATTGCAATGGACCATAAATTCTTCACGGATTGCAGCAACAGAGGACATATTATTGAAGAGAAAATGTCTCATCACAATCAGTTTAAATAAATAAATTATGGGATAAGCTGAAAAGTGCATTGCAAACCGCAGCAACGCTACCACTAATATACCATTCAATGTACATCGGATTAACCACATATCTCTCATTGTGATAATATAATAACTTTGTAATCTATATTTAATTTGCATTTTACGGATTTTTATGTCGATTTGTATCTGACGCAGAAGTCATTGTGATATAATATTGTTATGCCGGATCGGTAATAATTAATGATAAGTTCTTGTTTCAATAACTGATCCAAGACTTAAGACGTTTGTTGTTGTACAGTTTCATTTATATTTGGTTTTCAGAAAGAAAAAACTGTTATTGTTTATGGTACGTAACTTGTAATTAACAAAATCGGTTGTAAAGTATGGGTCAGGACAGTGTAAACGACTTACAACTAATCATTAGCTCTACTCTACACTTTAGAGAATCAATGTCTAAATAGTGCCTAAAGAATTGTTTGTGTACCCATTTTATCACACCCTTTACATATTGCACGAATAATAAAGGCGGTAATAAAGTTATGTAAAACGAAAATGAACAGTTGAATTTTGTTTTGTATCTTTGCTTTTACTACAAGATGTGCACATTTTCCAACTTTCAGCCAAATCAGACTAGTAATATAATCGGATACATTATTGACTTTTCATTCATTATAGCACTCTGTTGCATACTTATTTTCAACTCAAAGCGCCGTTGAGACATAATAGTAAAGGATTGCAGTGGTTATGCAACGCGCTGCCCAAGTAACTGAATGTCGGGCGTGCTTCATCCGTATGGCCAACTGGTGTCGATACTTCTCTTGCGTCTCGATGCTGGGCAAATATGTTAGACTAGTCAAGGTGTTATTGAATGTGACGTCAATGCATATGATTTCTACATAGCTAGCCAAGATTAATCTAAAATACAAGTCAGACAAATTTTAATTTAACAATGACTTATCACGTCAGTCAAGGTTGTTGTTAGATTGCCAACACAGTAAAATATAGATATTCCTTACTTTCGAAGCTGTTTAATAAAGTCCTCTGAAGTAATGCTCTGAGGAGAATCTTTTTGTGTTGACAGGCTGATGGCTAAGATTTTCATTTTTATAAAAATTGGATATACTCGACTCATAATACCGGCCTGAAACAGGACATATTATGAATATGTTGTTATATATTATTTTCATGTTTTCTGTTAAATTGAGAAACATAAATCATTAAAGAAAATCATACCAATAAATGTGTTTCAACATCTACCATCGCATCTGGATTAATGACTTGCCTTTCCCGTAGACGATCTTCCATGAAATTGACTACTGAAAGGATATAGCTATGATACTGAAAGGCAAAGAATATAAAATTACTTCAACTGCTTTACTCGATGCTGTCAAAACAATATCCATAAATATATAATAAGTTTCCTTGCGGTTGTAATTAGAAATTAGAAAAGGGGTTTACTTTGTTAATAACATGAAGTTCATCTTGGGCTTGTAGCTGTAGCTGCGTGACAATCGGTTGCAAATACTTCACAAGATGGTAATGTTTGATTTCCGTATTATTCGATTCCGGAAATTTTACCTGTCAACAGCAAATTAAATCAAAAGCGCTTATCATCAATAAGTAAAGATTGCATTTGTGTAAATTGATAGGTGGTAAACAAGTTTCATGCTAACCTGTACTGCTTCAATAATTTTATTAAAATACTCTTCAGCTTGGCTTCTTTTATGATTTGGCATATTTGCTAAGAGAGACTTACATTTTTTCTCATATTCCAATTTAGTCTAAAACACATTTTCAAAAAATTATCATTTAGCAGGGTATTGAAAAAAAAAACTTTCTCTTTTATAAAATGGCTATATCAAGAGATTGTATATTTTACCTCTGCAAGTGTAATAACCGAGGCCATTCCCCCTAAAATAGAATTTAGTTTTATTTAATATGAAAGAAATGAAAGTATACGTATTTTACAAATACTAACCTTCCGATTTCAGAAAATAATCCACGAAAGTAAGTTGCACAGGTGGAAAATGAGTAAAATTCAATTGATCCGGTGGAAGTGATGACCTTTTTGCTTTCCGAGCTTCCGCAGGTTCCCTTAACTTTTCCTCCTTACTAGACCGTCGTACTTTTCGTACTTTATCATCTCGTGACCTTGCCTTTTGGAAAGTGTCTCCAACAGTGCCTGGTTCTTCCATAGGCGGGGCTTGTTCGGCAGGTGGACATACAGCCTGTTGTTCATCGGGACCTGACGTCACGGTAATCGTTGTTTGTGTCACTTCAGATCCTCCCTCTACAACAACAGTGCTTTGTTGAACTTGAGCAGATGACCCAACCGGAATCGGTTGACAAATAGTGGGAGCTTGAACTTGAGTACAGGATCCAGTTTGACTCGGTGGTGGTGCACAAACAGTGGGAGCTTGTACTTGTACTGCTGACCCTGTAAAAGTTTAGTGAGGAACGAAATTAAAAAGATGAATCTGACTGTGAAACTCTAGACTTAATTTAAACAAATCCTACCAGTACTACAAACTTGATTTTGTATGACCATCGTTTGGTTTGTCTGTTCTGCAGTCTGGGGACGTGACATCGGTTGAGCTTGAGTTTGGCATATTGCAGATTTAGCCTTTTTCTGGCAAACTTTTTTGCGTTTTGGAGTACATGGACGCGCTTGTTGGACTGGAGCAACAGCCCCTGTTTGACAAGAGGCAGTTTGAATTCTCGAGCCAGATGCGACAGTTTGTACTTGCATTTGAACACTCTGCACAACTTGTGGATCCGTTTGACATTCTCCGTGTGAAATTGTTTGACAAGCTGCAGTTTGCGATTTGACTCGTTCAAGAGGAGCAGCTCCAGCTCCAACCCCACAAGGAGCATTTTGTAGGGCGGCACAAGGGCATGTGGACTGTGGGGTTGGAATTATTCGAGGTTGACCACAGTTTCCACAGTGGTTTACATTCTCTTCATACGGACATTGATTACCGTGTTGTGGGCATCTGCGTTTATTTGCGCAGACAGGTCCTCCAGCTTTTCTATTACAACATGATGGCAAAGACGTAGAAGACGAACTAGGTTTTGCCGTCGGTGTCGTTGGACGGGAATGGGAGGATTGAACGTTTCCAATCGCCCGATTGCTACTACTTGGCCTTGCTCCTAAGAGGACAATATTTTGTTGGAAATCTATTTAACATTATTTATAGGTATGTTGACTAACTATGGAGTTATACCTCTACAGGATCTTCCAACTTTGGAACAACATTTTTCTTCTCCATCCACCAGTATCACTATATCATTAATTATAATAACAGTTACGATAAATTTGTATTCGTAGAAGTTTCATAGCTCACTACAGAGTAAGTGGGTGAAAGATGGAACTGAAGTCATTCCGTACCAATAGAAAGTTCAACCGCTTGAGCATCAGGATCATCTTGCTGGCCATCTTCCGCCTCGCTACACTCGTACATTTTTATGGTGCGTACATGCGCGGAGTAAGGTTACTCTAAAAGAATCATGACAAAGTTTCTAACTTTGTTTGTTACTGACGGTCGTTTAACCGTCAAATTTTGGCATGTCATTGACATAAACAAATTAATTTATTATACTACAGTTTAAATTAAATGTTGAGTAACTGCAATAATGTTAGATTTACATATCTTTGGACAATGAGATCGATTCATTACAAATGATTTTATAGTGTTAAGTTTCAATGACAACTTATTTAGCCAATATTTAACAATATACCGAGCTATACATACGGAATCTATATAGACATCAAATCAACCCATTTGATCAAGATGTGGAAAAACATGGTAAAAAGTCAAACAAATATTTTTTGAATTTTTATTGAGACACTTTATACAAAATAAGAATAATTCAACACGTTGTCTTAAACGAAGAGAAAAGTCCTAAAAAGACAAGAGGTAGAGCTATTAACAGCACATAAGTGTCTTGCCCTATTGGATCTTGCATACACAGACTACCTCCGTCAACTTCATAGGGCAATCCGCATCCACCGTTCCAAGCGTTCGTCCAGCCATCCACTTCATTGCATTCTTCATTTTGCTCCTCCTCCTCACAAGCATCACAACAGGACGTTTCCTCACAGAGATTTGGTGCACACGTCGGTTCACCATTGAGTAGAGAAATAAATTGGTCCCATTTCTTCAAATCCCACTTTTTCCATGATAAAAAGTTAAAGGTGAAGCAACCATCCTCCTCACAAATTTCCTCTTCACATTCGTTACATTCGTCGTCGTCGTCTTCATCACCTGGAGGACAATCTGAAATTTCTTCGACGTAAGACGGATCTGCAGCAATTTGTGCAAGTGGAGCTTCGCTATAATATCTTTGTATTTGTGATGGAGGAGCAGCTACTATGTTCATTTGCATTTCTTGAATATTCTGTGAGGACCACTGAGGGGGATATGCTTCAAGGTTCCGAGCGGAAGCTGCGTCACTTTGCTCTTTTGGTAACTGTGATGAAACAGTTTGAATGACATGGCTTTCATTCTTTGACGGGGCTATTATGGAGTGCTGAGTCGCCTTTGTGGACACAAACTTGGGAGCGTCTGATGGAACCGTTTTCATTTGTGAAGGTTTCACCGATGATGGAGGGACAATCACCATTGTACTTTTTGACGAGGCTGGTACCATACTGTACTGTGAAGCTTTCACTGATACATTTGATGTAACATATTGAGTAGAGCCGGAAATAGATGGAGGCGCTTGCTGCAGAGATGGTTTCGCTGATATTCGAGAGCATTTTGAAGATGGTGGTGGTAACCTGGATGCATGGATGGATGGAGCTATGGATCTTTGACTTTGAAACGCCTGAATCGAACGGTCTTGTGTATCGGGTTCAATTTGTTCACTTGTTTTCATAAAGTTTGTCGCTACCGTTTGGCAGCCTGCTGTGGTTTTGTTACAACATATTTTCTTTCTGACCTTTACTCTAACGCAGTTATGATCTTGGCCGCATGCTTGACAGCCAAAGTTTGTACCTTGACAGTGTGTCCCTGAGCTCCTACCTCTCGAACATTTATTTTGTTTTGAACTTCTTGCTCTATCGCATGGCACTCCAGCTTGATTACAATTCGTGCTTGCCTGGTCATATACAATCAAACAACCGCAGGGTAGCATTTCAGAATTTGGATAGTTTGGAATACAGTAGGGCTGTTTTCCAGCATCGTTGTAAGAATTTTTAATGGAGGCTCCGGCTCCACAGCATGCATCCTTTGCACCCTTCACTGCAATTTTAAAGGAGGATTTGAAATGATGATTGCTTAAAATGTAAAAAAGAGATAGGAAGAACTTTATGGGTTATTATGTACGTGGTACCTTTTACTTTGTGTTTGCATTTCTTGGTTGCCCGATAGGATGGATCGTTACTATACCCTTTTGGCTTGTCAACCGTTATCACTGTGATATTATACGAATATATTTTAACAAGTAAATATACAGCTCAGCCTAGCATTGTCATTCAAATATTTCTAGATAGCAGAAACATTAGTGAAAATTTATGAAAATACGTACATATATTTAACGCTACAGCCTTTTGATTTTTCTGGCATGATATTGAGTTTGCCCGATCCGTGTCAAGTTCTTCAACCTCTTCCATCAGATTAAGACATTTACCGTTACCTCAATTGAGAATTTATTGTACTGTTGACATCTGTACTTGTATAAAGCTCCCGAATCCCAAATCCCAGATGAAAGATACACATCCATGAAAAATACTAGGATTTGATGAGTTTGATTAATGCCATTTTAACACTAGAATTTAGCCAGTCATTTTTATGGGTTTTATGCTGTACCGTGAGGATATATAGAATAAAATGAAATGCTATCCTTTTTTACCATAATTTTATTGTTAATTTTTAGTACTATGATTTCGAAAAGTTAATGGGCTTTGTACTTTGTACTACTCTTAACAAAGAAGTTGCTAGGTTAGTGAGGTGAATTGGATCATTCCTTTTTCTCACTGACAAGGAATCAAATATATATATAAAATTGCCCTTACTTCTAAATTATCTTCCAAAGTAAGTAACCTTTCAACTATCGACAAATCCATCTATTCTCCCTGATTAATTGGAAATGTTTTGTAAATAACATATCTATGAATGAGACTTGTGTTGTAGTAATATAAAACAGTTCATGCAGGTAGTTACAGAACATTTTTCATTCGATCCATTTATGTCATGAATAAAAGAAGGAATCGGTTTTAGGGATAATATTTAGTACTTGCATATTTATTCAAACTTATTTCTCTATCTTCGATATCGCATCGTTATTGTCGGCATTAAAACTAAAAAGGTCCATGTGGAATCTAAAAGAAGGTAGCAAATAAAAACTTTAAACTATAAATATGCAATAATAAAAACTTGACTATATAAATGTGTCGCTTACATGTCTTGGGCCACTGCTAAAGTTAATGGAAGCAATATCGTAACATCATCGATAGAAACCATTCCAAGAAGATTTAGCAACTTTTTCTTGGAGCTTCCACCGAGACAACCAGCACATCCAGCTCCACCCCCTTTAACAGATCTTTTTGTATACCTATAAAACATTTTGGCTACTGTTGTTATCTGCTTACAGTGCTGCACAATTTGTTCCGCTGTGTTTAACAACTCCGCCTTTCGTGCTACCAATTCGCCCAAAGCGTTCTAATGAATTTTTTTTAAAAAATCGAATAGTAGAGTTTTAGGTTTAATGATCAATGTTGATCTGTATTCAAGTGTATCAACATTCATTTTCACTGATACTTTTTTACATCAGTACCTTCAGCTCCAGGGCACACAAAGGGTCGAAGCAGTCATCATACTCGATACTATTGATTTTACTCTGGATAACATCGAAAGCATCATCCATCTCCTGATCCAGTAGTACCTCAAGGCCCTGACTCAGGCAATTATCACTATACACCAAAAGTTCTTTTCCGTGACCAGTAACAAATTTGATAACCTCCAATTGTGTTTCCAGTGGACTTTCCTGAAAGTTGATGGATTCATATTGATCCGCCTGTTCAGATGAATCACAATGTAGGGTTATCATTTCCTCCGGATATTTTCGACAGATTCTTACATAACCATCAAAGCTATGACTTTGAGGGTCTTCCATTGCATCTTCAAACAGCGTTACACTTTCTGGCATTCTTTTGTGCGTGTAAATGGGGTAGTTCAACTTGGAGCGGTCTATTTTAAAATCAGAATTTCTTTTCAGCAGACTTTCCCACTCGTTGTAACGGTGTTTTGCACGAGATAAAAACTTCTTTGCCGTATTCGAAAATACATTTGCTTGGCTATTCATTTGGTGTGCAAATTCTACGATTGTCTGAAACTCCACAACGATTTGGTTGCCTTTCTTTTTTTCTTCAGAGAACTCGCTTGATCCTGTCAGAATGTCAATGGTACATACACTAATTGTCATGCTCCCTTGATATCTGGAAAGGGCTTCCACTCGTCGGGTGGATGTAGGAAATGTGAGAACATCCATACTTCCTCGGGCAATTCTTTCAGCTCTTGAAATTCTGTCCATGATCAAGTCAGTTTTGGCTCTGCAATTGTCTAGCTCGTCGTTTGTAGACACAATGCTATTGTGGCCAGATTTAGTATCTTCCCCGTTCTGGGTTACCAGTATTGGGAAGTTCGATTTTTTAAGTATTGGTTTATGAGAGGAATCATCCGCGGCTGGTTCGTTCGGTCCTGCTATCGAAGATTGTTTTTGATCAATGGACCTTATAAACCTCACTGCCGGTTTTCTATCAACAAATGGTATGGAGGACCGTCGATGATGTCGTAAAGGATCATCTAAACTTTTTCTTTTCACTCTCTCGTCATATTGAACGACGGTAACGGGACTTTCCTTTTTCCCAGAAAACATTATGACATGTCAGCAACCAAAAGATAAAAAATGTACACAAGTACATAAACTCCATAACCTAATAACATCAGAAGCCTTACATGATACTAGACAGATGAACCAATTTTCGATTTTTAATGGTACTCTACTCTAGCTATTACAAAATTGAATAGGTATATTTGAATGATAAGATTAGCAGTGTCTATCAATTGACTTCTCCATATGCAAAAGTTGTCATGGGCTTTCAGGTGTTCAGGAAGTGGGCGTGGAGCGAGAAGATTTTGACACATGAATGACAACCATTCCAACCAAAGTTAACATCAAAATTACAAATCGAAGGCAAACACACTAGTTCTAATATACACACTAATTCTCATTATGGGTCGTAACGCAAAATCTAAAATTCTTAAGAGAGTAAACGGAGACGTATATCTAGCGCCAATTAAATTAGATACAGGTCGTCCTATGACTTCTGGTGCTCCATTAAGAAGATGCAGCAATGATATTAGTATAAGTCTTTCTGTCAATGAAGTATTATCATCAATACCAACAGTTCCAGTCCTTCCAAGAAGCTTGACACTAGAAAATCTGGAACAGCAGGAACAGAGAAAGCAACTCAAAACCAGATCAACTACAGCAGCATTCTCCAAAACCAGGAATAGAAAAGACGCAATAGCCAACACATCTTCTGTCGATAATGAATCTAGAAAATCTGCTGCGTTCTCAAGTATCACAGGGAGTGAAAACTACGTTGTTCCCACTAACACGGCCATATCATCAACACCAACAAAAAGCAATAGTACTTTCACCAAAGGAGAAAGCAATGAAAAACGGAGAAGCCCATGTGTGAAATGCATATCATGCATATCCTATGAAGAAGATCATGCTTCCTCAATACGCACTCATAGCTCAAAATATGTTGTTAATCCCGATTGGGGATTGATGAAACATAAAATCTTTCAACAGCGGAGTAGTGGCAATAGCGGTATAGCAGTAATTAAGGACATAAATTCGTCGTCAAATGCCAAAGTGCAAACTGAGATGGAAGGTACTTCGGACAAAGAAATGTTGATAACAACAGCAACATCATTGGATCTTCCTGTGAGCAACAGGAACATTTTGCAGACTCGTTCGGAAGAATGGAGTTTAAAAAATCATGTAGACACTGCCCTTTCGAAATCTTCCAGTGTTACTATTACTCAAGATTGTTTATCCAAACTTAATAGTTTTAACAGGAAAACAAAACCAGAATATTCTGACAACTCACGGAACATTGCCGCAAGCCGAGCCGGAGATGGGGACATGATAAAAACTCCCCAGGGAAGTCAGGAGGCTAGTGAAAGAGATACGTTTGCTATTGTCCTACCCGTACCACCACCACCTGTCACTGCAATAACAATTCTCAATGAGAAGCCAAGTTTCACACTGACATTTAAAAAGCCAAAGCCTCGACTCAGGCCACGCTCTATAGTCACCAATTCATCATCAAACAGAGGATCACTTCCAAATACTGCATCAACACCTAATCCATTTTCCCCTGTACGTTTTGATCTAGCAGAGGAAGTGAAAGTCCAAGAACAAAACGTCGGAAGCAATGAGATCAACAACAATGACGTTGAACAAGACAAAAACAATAATCAAGTGTTTAAGAAGGAAAGTAAAACGGAAATTGAATACTCCAATGAACAAAAATTGCCTAAATCCGTGTTAGCTTTGGATGATAAAATAATTAAAGGAAAAGCTGCCTTTGATACAATGCCAGTTGAAATTGGTTATGAGTCAACTGCTGTTGACCACACTGATAATGCTGCTGATAATACAAAAACAGAGGAAGCCGAAGTTGTACCCAGTAGTAATGTTTACGAACCAGATGCCTCGTTCTGGCATTCAGACTCAACTCCTTCCATTGATAATGGACCACCAGCTGGACCAAAAGTTTCAAAGTCCAAATCATCTAAAGGTGCTCATACAAGAACAGCCTCTACAAAGAATGTATGGATACATTATACGATTTACTTTATATTGACTTTGCAGTTACTTTACTTACTTATGATGGGGTGATGTGAGATTCCTAAACATTAATATTATACATATATTAGACCAGCGGATCAAAGAAAACAGACACTGAAAAAGAAACTGCTACAGCATCTGAGGAGCCTACAGAAGCAAATACTTATTCAGAATACTCTACTACGAAAAGTACAAGTTATATTCCATACAGTAACAGTGGTTATCCGTACGACTCTTACGGGTCTGGGTCTGCCCCTCCTCCAGCCGAAGCACCGTTTGTGCGAACAGAAAAGGGAGCTATAAGATTTCATTTGCCGTAAATATTTTCCTCTTGCTTGCACTGACTTGATCATAAAAGGAAAACAAAATCGACATTAAACTGAGTTTTATTTTACATTTGTAAATTTTAGAGGACGAATTCAGCACAAGACAACCATTAAAGTTGCCCATTTTCCTACAGGCGAGGAAAAGAATGTCATTTTGAATGTAAAACCTGAGAAACAAGAAGAAGAGCCTCGTATAGAGATACCTACACCTCCATGTTATGCTAATAATCAAAATTTTGCTGTTCCTCCGTATCCATATAACCCTTACGGGTATGGAGGAAGTTCCCCATATTCAATGGCAAATTATTATGGATATTACGGGTATCCACCGTATCAATAAACCTTTTTTGTCTACAGAATTCGTCTAAAATAAAAATTAACTGATTGTGTCTCGTACTATTTGTTGCATTGAAAATGTTTTCTTGTCAAGAATAAACATGTCATAAGATAACCTAATAAAAATGAAATGCACTGGCAGGCTGTGGCAGACTAGCAGACCAAGTTACTGATAAAGCATTTCATGAACACATAACTTTTATGTTAGGCGCTATAATTTTGACTTGTATCGCATTATATCGTACCATTTTCAACTGTAGTGCTTTATAAATAAGATAATTTTGGGAAACAAGGTTTATTCCACGTGATAAAAGTTTTAGTTAGACATATTCTCATCACCGTTTTCTATTGACGTTGTGTTAAATTGACGTTATCACCAATCCTCAATGGAAAATGATAACATTGATAATTAAATGTGTGCCAATTTGGTTTTCTTGGACATGAGTATATTTCAAATTTGTAAAAGTATTCTGGTCCAGTATATGCCAATAATTTGGCAGAGAAAGTCAGTGTCTTTAGTAAATGTTCACGTAAATGTAAAAATAATGAAGTGTTTCATTGCATATATTTTTCTGCTAGGACTTACTGTGTCCGTGCTTGGGGAACAAATCCGGTATGACAATTACAAGTTGTACCGTTTTGTTCCAACTGATGAACAGGAACTAAAGCTCCTTGTTCAGCTTCAAGAAAACAACTTTGGAGTAAGAAAAGAATAACACCTGTATACAATTTAGCAGAGTTGAATAAGTCAACTCCATTATCAATGTTCTATAAATATTTAGCTGCGTTTATAATAGGTTATCTTTTGGAAAGAACCCAGTCATGTTGGCAAACCAGTTGACATTATGTTTCCACCTCATTTACAAGGAGATACATTTGAATTCCTACAAAAGAGAATGCCCTCCTCCGTAATGACTGAAAATGTCCAGAGGTATAATAGTTGCCAATTTTTTACATACTTTCTTTATATTGCAACGAAAACATGACTTCATTTCTTTCAACTTTAAGCTTGATCAACGAGGAAGCCAAAGGATTATTACAGAATGGAAAGGCTTTAGACTGGGACAGTTACGGATCTCTGGATGATGTAAACTGATAAAATATTTAATGCATAAGGTTTCATCTTAAAATGCCTTATTTATACATAACGAAATAAACTAATATCTGTCTGTATTAATATTTAAAAACTGTAGATTTATGAATATTTAGATGCACAAGCTGCGGCTCATTCCGACATTGCAGAGGTATGTAAGCACATATCAAATGAATGCCAAAATGTGACACAGTGTGACATTTTGGCTCTGTCGTTTTAATCTTATCTATAATACTAACAACGAATCATTTCTATCGAGTGTTTTGAAATATTTTGTAATCTTGACAGGTTCTGACTATTGGCAAATCGTATGAAGAACGTGATTTGAAAGTGATCAAAATTTCTAAATCTGGGAATGGCGGTATCTCCAAACCTGCAGTGTGGTTGGATAGTGGTGAGCGCGGAATTCCCCGTCATTAAGAACCCTTAAGTTCTAAGTTTCAGCTCGGTAGCTCCTATTTGCATGTTTGACCCCTTGCCCCAGGGTTCAACGAAGTCATAGAGTCATGATTTTTATTGGATTGCCCGTCATCGAAAACCCCCATGTTCTAAGTTTCAGCTCTCTAGCCTCAATTTCTATGTTTGACCCATTGTTCCTGGGGTTAAGTAAAGTCATGGGGTCACAAAACTATTTTTATTGAACTCCCCGTCATTGAAAACCCCGAAGTCGTAAGTTTCAGTTAGCTAGCACACCTCCTTATACGTTTGACCACCCCATGCAGAGTTCATGGGTCGATTTGGCCCACATTCAATACCAGAGGTTCTAGGTACCCAATTAGTCTGTATACCAATTTTTAGCAAACTCGGATGAAGCGTCTGGACGCTAGA
>JAQFYG010002811.1:0-13775 GCA_034694325.1 Entomobrya corticalis
GTTCACTTTTAACCTGTGCAATATATGCGATTCCAATGTCACTGGCTTTACTAGCCATCGCGCCATTATGTCTCTTGCTTTACTATGTACCTATAAAACAATTCATTATGAGACAATGCAATATAATGTACCTAATTTTGTTCTCAAAGTTCTGATTATGGAAACTGTAAACTGTACATAAAACTGTAAAAAATGTAATTGAGTGTGTATTTAGCAAACATGACTCGACAATAGGTTTGGTGCCTTTGTTGACATTCAAGATATGGATACGGCAGACAAATCATAAAGGATTAATCTATAAAATAAGATAAAAAGATCCCACATTTCAGTTAGTTTTTATATAGTTAATTTTCTCTTTTGGAACTCATGTAGCATTGAACACACATGTGTTATTGGTAAAATATTGTTTGTCGCATTCTGTTAATTTAACTGAAAAATGGGAAAGGCGTATCAGTGATTTTGGATTTGTTTGGTAACTCCTCCTTCTATTGAATAAAATATTGCGTACGAAATGCCTGAATATTTCTCTTGTATAAAACACAAGCTATGTGGTCTGAAAACAAATTCTGTGTGAATGCTCATTTATAATACCCGAAGTCTGCCGTTTTATATAATACCGAAGTAAACTTTTAACGAGTTTCAATACAATAATCTCTTACTCATATTAAATAACATAATGCTCGTTCGGTTTGTCGACATTTATATTTAGGAATTGGTATGCTATAAGTTGAATAGACAACAACAGGGAACATTAAATTTAAATTCTAATTTTGTAAGCAATCATACTATAAGAATGACACTGATGAAATAATAAATGGTCCAACTGACAAAACTCTATGTATCATGTATTCTCTAGCTGAAATCTAATTACGCTGCACTGTCGTTCCACGTTAAACTTCAAATCAGTGAGAATGTTACTAAGAACGATCATCTAGCAGAAATAAAAATTTCCATCGTTCAACCTCCAAAAATCAGTAAAGTATGATGTCTATGCGTGTAAAACCAACATAATAATTGATGAACGCATGGCTTTATACAAAAATATAAAGAAGATAAGATATATATGCAGTTTTTTCGGATGTACAATTATTCTTTCAAAATCCTGCAACTGAGATGAGTTGATGACTATATGCCATACTGTAAGAAGGGCATTGGTCCACTTGAGTGTTTGCCAGAAAGGCTCCATTTATATAATATTATACCTTATGTCATGCTACCTATATCTTCCTTAAAGTCATGTACAGAAGTGTTGTAATCTTAATAACATAATAACACAATACTGCCGTAAATATTTAAAAACCCTGACTGGTAAAGAACTACGTGATAACGTTTGGCTCTTTGTCTGTCTGATAAGGATTGCTTATTGCCTCCCAAAACGTGTCGGCGTCTTATCCTCTTCTATTGTGTGTCACACACAGTCTCAGCCACCACCACACAAAACCACAACACAAACTGATTGCCGGTGCCCTGCCTGTTATAAACTGTGCCGGTTTATATACACTTCTTCCGTTCTTCCACAAGAGCTTTTCGAACACCATCCTCAGCAGATTATGAAGATACATTTGCGCACGTTGTAACATAAAACTTGTCATGTAACATGTAACGGGAACATACAATATCATAATATATTATAGCATTCATGCAGGAAGTAAATATTATGAAGGAGAGATGTGTACCATTTTCGAGGATGAATGCTAGAATTTTTGTAGGCAAGCGAGTGTGAATCGGTGAGTGGAGGATGGAGGGTCTTGCAATATTTTGCTCTCCTTCGTTCTGAAGATATTTTGTTCTCATCTCTGGCTTTGTAAGTGAAATCTCATCCTTGCTCTGCGCGACGACATGGCAGTAATAATAGAATATTGCAGATGAATCAGTCGAGTGTTTAGTGTGCATTACTTTGGCTTTGCTTGCTATTTTGCCACCACGACTGAAAACGAAGAAGAGTTGTATCTTTGGGTTATTTGCATTTTTGAAAGGGGAAAGAAAACCGGTGTTGTACGGACGGTCTACAGAAAATGTGTATTTTTACAGCATGCGCTGCATTTGAAGATATGTAGACCTTCGAAATTGTTAATGAGGAACTCGCCGGGCATCAAGTATATAAGAAGAGCACAAGCTGTGGAGTGAAAATAGCCCACTTCGGATTAATTGTAGTCATCATGAACGCAATTTGAATATCTGTCTGGCCGTGGCCGTTTTTTTTTCTCGCAGCGGTGATGGTGTCGGTGTTGGTACTAACAAGACAATGGAGAAGACGCAATGTATTCTTTTGCCAATTATATTTTCAGGTGTGCATTTCTATAATTATTAGAGTAAGCAAGATTTATGAGGAAATTTTGGAAAACAGTGTACAACAACTGAATTTACATGTGCGAGAGATTTTAACGCGAATGCAAAGAAAGGGGATTATTCACTGGAAGTGGATTTCATCGTTATTAAGTTGTACTGTGTATAAGTGAGCAAAGTGTTCATAAAATGGGGTTAGGACCATGGTATCGACTCGGATTGTCCCTGGGTAATTGCTTAATTCTTGTGGCAATCATTGAAACGGTACGGGCCTTACTTGCGGAACTGTGAATTTTAGAGCTCCCTTCAAGCACCCGTGTATTTTTTGCATTTTTTATTCATTTTTGAATGTATGTATGATGACCCTTCCAGGCCCTTACATTCAATTCAGTATTCCATGGACTTGCTGTGGGAATGTGCGAGTACATGTATGGGTTACATGGGGAGCCGCCGGGCCATTTGGCAACTGACTTGAAGGGTGAGTTGATGCAAGGATGTGTTTTGCCAAATTCTTCTGCACCAAGATATAGTTGAAATTTGTAAATTTGAATGTTTTTCCAGAGTACCCGCAATACACTTTCCTTATAGTACTTTATGTTCTTCAGGTTTTGCTAGATGCACTTTTATGGCTTGTAATTATATGCAAGGTACGAATATATACTTCTTACAATTAATGCATTGATTATGAATTCTTTGCACTGTTTGGTGAATTTCTAAAATTAAGTCGCTGCAAGTATTTATAATAATTACCATTTTACAGGTGAACAAACATATACTATTAGTTTGGGTATTGGTGACTATCTCAAGAACTTTATTATCAGCATACTTAGACATAAGGGTAAGTTCAAGTTCAGTGTGCAACAGGATCTTCAAAAATAATCTCAAGTTTGGACGCTTGAATTGGACTAGATATACTAGGCTAAAAAGAAATCTGTTATTGTATTTTTGATGTAGGAAGAATGGGGTGAGACGTTTGACGGAGGGACGGCCATAAAATTGATCTTGGCATTCCTGTGGGGATCGGTGCTATTTATATTCAAAGTTGTTACAGGCATCCAGACATTAGTTCGTGTTGTATCTGATGAGGATCCCAGTGCCAAGATACATCCAGCCGGTCAAGGCTTTGGAGAAATACGTGCCTATTATATGGAGCATTTGAAGCAACTATCTGTTGTGCTTCTTGTCTCAGAAATAGTGAGCCATTTTTAATAAAATGATGATTAGCCTGAGATTTAAAAAACTATATGCACCAATAATGCTGACCAATATATTTTCAGGCTATTAATGTTCATCGAAGTTTTAACTACCCAACCACCGCTTTTTTATTGGAAGCCGAGCGGGATTTAGATTATCATGCACCCCAAGAGTATGGAAACGACATTTCCATTATTACAATTACCATTAATGCAATAGGTCTTATTTTCATAACTGTCGTAAGTTCATTCATCTAGTACCTATCATTGATTTTTTTCCAAGATAAAAGCCAAAATTCTTATCAAAAGCGAAATTTATTTGTTGTAACTGCAGAAGTCGCTGACATTGAGGCGATCATGGATGGCAGCGTATGTGATAACTATTCTCATACATTTTTGCCTCTTTGTTTACGTTGTGATAGACTGGACATCTGCCACTGCTCATCCTCAGGTAATAATTTGAGATAAAAAACCTTTCAATAAAACACGGAAACAGCTTATATAACAAGTATTTGATTATTTTAACATGAAATTTCGGTTTGCAAAATGATGTACAGATGTTCAATGGATATGTCTTTGTCAGCTTAATGCATCTCATATACAAAGTTTTCGTTTTGTACATTTATCTTAAGTCAGTTTTATAACTACAAATAAATGTTTAATGCTAATGTATACAAAATATTTATTAAAGGCTGAGACTTTGGTTTTTCTTTAAAAAAATATACAGCGGTTTTCATTCTTGATGATGGTGAGCATGAGTTTATGGGGAACAATACGATTCACTTTTGGTTTATATTCACTCCACTTGCATATATTGACAATTCCAGTGAAATGTTTACTCATGTATTTAACAAAATCAAAATTTGACAGTTCAAAAATGAATACATTGGTTTGATTCGAAACTTAAAAACATAAAAAAATCTACATAAACTGGAGTCCATGCTATTTCTAAAATGCCAATTCTAATTTCCAAGATAGTATCAATATGTACGTGTCGCCAACCCACGAATTACATACCTTTATCCAATTTGTAGCAACACCGTGCACTACCACCAGGCAATCCATAAGTATATGTCATTATTGGCTATTTTTCAGCTTACACGCTTTGTCTGTTATCACGCCATCTTAATACCGACATTTTTAGTATTGATTTTTATCACAACAGTTTCCCCATAAAATCTATATCAAAACAATTTTCTTTAGTCATGTAAGTTATTTGTAATGCTTATTGCTTATCGTTTTTGTTATTTTCCGTAGTGGTTTAGACAGAGTATTCTTTAGTTAGACTTCTTTTATTTTTATTCCAGAGTTATTATGTACAGAGTATTTTTAGGGTGTCTTTCAAATACGATACGATCCTTTCTTTTTGAAAACACTCCCTTTGTGATTTAAAAGCTAACATCAGGCTTTTATAGTGGTTGTTTTATTATTATTTAACAAAAAATTCAAAGAGGCTTTGCAGAAAAGTGAGCTCTGTGAGCTTTATAAATTACAATTGATATTACGATTACCTTTTGTTACATTGTTCGTGACAAAGTTGCAGTAGATTTGAAATTTTTTATTGTGACAAAACAATCTGGATTCCAATGTATTCGAAAAAGATAGCTAAACTCAACTTTCAGCAACAACAGTATCCATTTTTCACGACATGTAACCCATCCACACTCAAATTTTCTGGGAGAATGATAAGTGCAAATTTATCAACATTATCTGCCGTTTCAAGGCGTACGAGTTCAGTCGTCGTTCCCATAAAGTCTTCGGAAGACGAGGACTATTATGAAATTCCGGAAAATCAATCTTTTAAGCCATCGACATCTTCTTCCTCACCGTCGTCATACTGGTCATGGACCTTTGGAATGACGATATTTCCTTTTATTAGCTGGGGCATTCCAATCCACCATTTACTGACCGAGCGACCTCCAATAAGAACTACACGAAGTTGGTTAAAATGTCTTTTTGATTGTTCAATAAATCCCTTATACACTTTACTGACATGCATCCTCCTGATTTTAACTGCAATAGTAAATATCTATTTTTTCTACTTATTCTCCATATTGTTCAACAGTTTATTCATCGCAGGTGTTTATGAAACATCAATGTTTTTTGATCTTATCGATTTTCTACGTGACATTCCTATTATCATTCCTTTGAATTTTGTGTGGCTACGTGGCTTTAAAATCAATAATATTGTCTTGCTGTTAAATAAAAAACACCGAATGTTTAGTCAAATTGCTTGTTCTGGTTATCGAATTCGTTTAATCGGAATGATGATCGTGACAACTTGTGTTCACATAATTAGGTATTTTAGCTATAAGAAGTATAGCTTTACTGATTTAGATTTTTTCGCAGTATGGCACACAATATGGAATTTTTCTGTGGATATTTTCGTAACGCTCACGTTTCCTGTTTACTGTACATTTTGCTACGCTATCCGTTTCGAACTATCAACTATTAAAGCTTCAGTGTATGAAATGATAAGTAAAAGGGAAACTCCAAAGATATATCATCTCAGTAAATTTAAAATGCTCTATACTCATGCAGCAGATCATATTATCGCTACAAACCAATTCTTCTCAATTTATATGTCATTAACTATTGTACTCACTATCGTCGGAACTATTGTTGATGCTGAAAATCTGGTAGGAAGTATTGGTAGTCTTATAGTAGGGACCTTTGCCAATTTATTTGGAGGCTCTGCTGCAGTAGAAATTATTGGTGAAAAAATTGGCGGATTTATGAATGACACAATGTCGCGTATTAATTTGACATTACCTCCCGGAAAGTTTCATCATCCACCTTTCATGTCAGATAAGTTTAATCCTTCTAAAAGTGTTGATGCAATTAATCAATCGTTACACAGTGGGTCGAGTGAAGGGAATATTGACCCAGTGACGGTCAGACAAATCAATGCTGATATTGCTTGCATTGTGTTGATGTATATCTTAATTATCTTCACAGTATGGCAAGCTGTGGTAACTAATGATTGGGCAAGAGAAGTTCATGTGTGGTTGGATGATTTTGTGGCTGGTGCTGGAGGTACGGATGTGAAGGCAACGTTGATGGGTTTGGGGGTAGTAGAAGAAAATGATCCCATGAACAATCTTTCTAGCGGATTAGATGATTCCATTAATTCAATAGGACAAGATGAGAATGCGCATCAGTTGATATGGGCTCGCAACAGGAGGACTGATGATGGTCAAACGGACCAATTCCTGGAGAAAGTAAGCTATAGCCAAATCAAGTTTTATCAGTTATGTTATTGATCAACTTCTTGTTTTTTCTTCTTCTTTCAGTTCCACTTGCTCAAGTCGTATATTCATGTTCGAATGCAACTAGAAGTTCCAGCGCTACTTTACATATCACTGGTTGGCGTCTTTCTGCCTTCACTCAGCGGAAGACTCAAGCGTTACAATGTCATGTTTTAATTGCTCCACTAAATGCTTTTGAAGACAAACTTCTGTGTCATTTATAACGCACTGCCCTTTACTCATGTTTATTCGACAGTCGTCATCAAGGTCATGAAATATTTTAGTACGGGTGAAAATATAGTTTATAAACTAGCGAATTATTAATGGGGGTTAATAATAAAAATGATCAAATAAAAAATAATATATATTGGGCTTAGGAAAAATGAAAATGTAAAAGACAATTTAAAGACTTAATGGAAAATTATGCTAATTTGAAATGAATAAATTTATGTACCTAATCAGATATACTAAAAAGAAAAGAAATTTATTATAAATTTTTATTGCAAGAATTTTATGCATAAATTGAATACACACATCAAATGATCAAATCAATCACACGTTCCTCTTAAATTGCATGCACTAAACATGATCAAGCACAGCTCAAAGCTTTCGCAGCGTAGCAATTCTTCAGTTTTATCTGCAATTCGCGTAGTATATTATTGGTGCTGTGTGTTGGAAGCAGAGAAACAAGCGCACGAAACGTACTCACGCACCACTGCACTGGAAACGCGAAAAAGAGAAAAGTTTTTGATAATATGAATTAGTATACATATACTCTCCCGTCTTCTCTTTTAGAAAATTCGCGCTACAAATACGTTTGAAAATCTTCTGCTGCGACACAAGCAGCATAACTGTTTTCTCTTTCTTTTGTGTATTTTCCTGTTGTTGAAACTCTTTGTTGTTTGTTGAGACTTTTTCTCATTCTCTTTCGTTTAGTTATTTAGTTTCAAATACTACTAAAACTTTCTTAACAAGTTATTAGTCAACAATTTTCTGTGTAAAACATCCCGTTTATGTACTCCTACTAAACTACTACTTCCGGTTTTGTTCTCATTTACCGTTTATTTTAATTTTTATACCACTATTTCCAGTGTTTTAAAATATAAAACGTCGTAATTACAACTGAAGATGGAATTCCGGGATTCGCAGCATTCACAGTCGCTTTTTCAGCAACTGGTAGAAGGATCGGGATCGACACCTGCTAGTTCACAAGTGTTACATCAACTGTCAGGTAGCTCGGGTGCCTCGAATTTGTCATCCACTCCTTCAACATCGTCCCAGTCTCAGCGAATGATTGGCCATGCTCGGTCTTTAAGAAATGAAGTGCAGTTCCAGAAGCAGAAGGCTAAAGACACGATCGAGTCATTGGTGCTGGGTATCATAGATGCCATCGTCGAGAACCGCCCTCCAGTATTGCAACGATCTCGCCTGATCAATAACAGCCGAGATATACTGAAAGTGCAACAGAATCCTGGCCTTACTACTAAAATCATTTTTGGAAAGCGGAGTCACAGGACCTTTACGATGCAGTTGTATGTAATGTCTCTCGTGTACAGGATGATTCAACAGAATCAGACATCTACAATCCGGGATTTGTATTATGAGAGCATGAACTTTTTTGGCAACCAAAGTCGTCTTTCCAGTGCTATTAAGGAATTGTCATTGCTTCTTAAGGTACAATAATTAAATATGACCCAAATAATATATGCTTAAATCTTATAAGATACACTTTTTATCACTAAAATGTAAACCTGCCTCTAACTGATAAGTTTTTATTAATTTTGCTATTTAGGTACCCAGGGAAGCTTTATGCCTTGAAGCGTCCGCAAAAGGTCTTGTGGCTGGATCTATTTCTTTCAAAATGGCGGATGGCGACACTGTGAGAGCAACAGATTTCCGGCACGGAGTTGTTGTACCGAATAAGCTACATGGTATATTGCTGTTTTAATCTATTTAGTTCTTCCTTTTACTGCAAATAAATATAAATTATCATTCATTTATAATATGAATTTTAATTCCAAAAATAATAATTTTTGTAGAGCTAACAATCAGCACTGATGCACAGTACATTTTATTTGTCGAGAAAGATGCTACTTTTCAAAGACTTCTGGATGAAAATGTATTTGATACACTCGGACCCATTATTTTAATTACAGGTAAATTATATGCAAAACAGTTATAGAGCTATATTACATGCTTGTTTTTTAAAATGCATTTAGCAATTTAGCATGTACAAAATCATTCATATTGGACACTGGGTAGTGCTCTAGATAAAGTATGATTGCTAATACGATATTATGTTACTATTTAGGGAAAGGCTATCCGGATATGCAGACAAGGCGATTGATGTGCATCTTAAATCGAGTACACAAATTAAAAGTGTACGCACTGGTGGACTGTGATCCATATGGAATAGAAATCGCAGCAGTTGTAAAATGGGGTTCATACAGAAACAGTAACGAAAGGATTGAGAACGAAAATTATTATTTGACGACTGATTTGTCCGTCCCCGATTTGGTATGGTTGGGATTACTTCCGTCTGAACAGGAGTCTTTGTCTCTCACCTTGAACGCTTCTGCCCAACTTACTGACAGAGACAGAAAGAAATTGGAATCTGTTGTCGAACGGATTCAGCTACAGGTACTAAATTTAAAAAATTTCTCAGTTTATGGATTCAAATTTGAATTTGTTTTCTAAACAGAATCTGTATTTTCCAGTGTGCTACAAAAAATCTAATTAATCTAATATATCTTATGCTTTCAGAATCATGAGCCCTGGTTAAATGAAGTTCGTACTTTGCAGCAGTTAGGACAAAAGACGGAACTGGAAGCTTTATTCTCATCACCAATGTTTACCTCAACAGTGTACTTGCCATCAAAGTTATTTTCTGTTCATCCATCCATCCACAACAGTCGAGGTTACGCTTACCCTACAGCTTAAAGTTTTATCTATCATCGTTGAAACTTCTTGTTTGACTTGACGTAGACGTTTCATAATATGATGGGAAGTGTAAGGTTGCTTTTGTAACGTAAAATCTTTACTGCCAATTAAAAGATCTTTAAAAATTTGATTTTTCAATTTCAACAAAATTTCACGTACAGTCAACAGTGTCAAGCTTAGTACTATAAACGTACAATTAATTAAATTAGATTCGACTACGATTTATTAGCTGTACATTAGTTATACAGATACTTATTTTTTTTTGCTATCTTGTGTTTTTGGTACTTAGAGATCTAATTTTTTAAGCAAATGTAATTTCAAGATAAGTTTATGCCCAGAATATTTTATTTTATTCGCTTATTTAATATATATTTAAAGAATAAACCAATCTATGAATAAAAAACAGATCTATGCTATAACTGGTATTTATAAATAATTCAAGTCCCGATTGTGTTTAGTTGAAATCGTTCTCATAATGTTTGCCATTGAATTTTATTGGTGTCATTACTTTCACCGCTGGCATGTAATAATAATACTTTCACTATCCTCCTATTTTATGAACATATTGCTTATGATCTTTGTCCACATTGCATAAATACTTAGTTTTGGAATTGCCTATTAGAGGAATTTGTTGGCATGATGCCACCATCAAGTATTAAAGATCTTGTGTGGAATGGTATTGGAATGTGATGAAAGCAGAAAGTTGGCACCACAATGCAGCATTGAGTACTGACGCCACTGAAGAATGAGAAAAGGGAAAGAAAAGTAATTCGCTCAAGCATGCACCATGCACGTTTACCTATGAAACGTATGTGCTCATATTTTTACCATTTATCTACTGTTTATACAGCAATCAACATAAGCATCCATGCTTTCTTTCTTTTCCAACCAAAATCGATACCTGCTGTTGTTTTGGAGGCTGAAATGTGCTCTATGCATGCACTTTCTCTTGAATTACTTTCTCAGCAAATCTCCAACTAATTGGCGATTGAAAAAAATAGTATGCTACACTTTAATTTTAAAGTTTGATAATTTTAAGAAATTTTACTTGATTGACTGAATACCATTTACCAAAGCAATATGACAGAGACGGCCTTGAGTACCGAAGTGCATCCTTTGTTTAATCCAATGGTAAGTCTGTAATTTATCTAATTCTCTAAAGGTAAAAGGTAAATTAGACAATAGTTTATTCTAAACTTTTTCATGGAAAATTTTCGTAATTCTATTTTCTGCAGATACTTGGAAAAATATTTTCATTTCTTCAGTTAAAGTCCTTAAAAAGTTCTCGCCTTACATGCAAGACATGGAGTAAAGCATCTTTGCCGTTTCTACAAAAAAACAGTAAAGTTGGTCTCGTTCGGGGAGGGAAAGCTGAAGTAGATTATTTCTCATTTAGGAACTTTCTCGACTTGATAGCTTCATTTTCTCCTGAAAATCCCGCTCCATTTGAAAATTATTTACTAGATCACTGGGCACTAAATGAGAAACGGGAGAAAAGCTTGAAGCATTTTTGGGATATATGTGGGCCTTCAATGAAATCGTTGTATCTTTCAAACGTGATATTCTATGAAGTTGAAACTATTAGGAATATACTGTACTACTGGGCACCAAAGTTGGAGTCCCTTACACTTGAAGATTGCCTATTTTACACTATTACAAATGAAAATGAGTTCAGAAACTCGCCGGAGGCTGCAAAAGCGGAGGACTTTGATGAGCCAAATCTAAGCTATGATTATTACGACCATGTAACAGTTGAACAGTTGAAAAATATTGAACGTTGCAATGAGATTTCCTGCGTTAACGCTAATCTGACAGACTTTTCCTATGATCAACTTGAAGGAGAAGAGTTTCCACTTTCGTGGGAAGAAATTCTTCACGCTTTCCCCAATATACAGGTAAAGTAGAATTTCAGCTAATAGATGAATTTGGTTAATGCCTGTAAAAGTGCAAATTTGTCATTTTTATGGCTTTACAGCGACTAAATGTGTCATGCACCACACAAAGTGAACAAGTTTCAAAGATTTTGGATGCCCTTCATACTGTTCGTGAAGATTCTAACAAATTGGGCAGCATTACGGATTTAAAATTTTATCAAAATGAGTTTGTTCATAACAATATATAAAAGATTTTAAAAATGTCCGATGGCAAATATTTAATTGAATTCTTATCAATCTAACTTGTAAAATTTTCTTTCAGGAAAACAACTTGTTCTATGAATATAAGCGATACTCATTTTTACAAAATCTCGGATATCATATGCCTCCCATTGACATCTTTGTCACTTGTAATAAGCGATTCAATTAAATTCGAGTCTCTTGCCAACTTGGTCAGGCAGTACAGTCCGGTTTTGAAAAATCTATGCATTCATTCTGAAAAGGAAGGAGAGACCTCGCTGGGGTTATTTAAGTTTCAGCGATTCCCCTCCCTCTCAAAGTTATGCGTGTCCAAAGAAATTCTTGGAGAGAATTTCAATTTCATTGAGAATATGCCCAACTTGAAACAACTTTACTTATGGCTCATAGAAGAGGAGTTTAACTGGGAAACCTCAATTGACGACATTATATTGAAAAGTGCAGCTCTTAAAAATTATTCCGATATGGAAATGTTTGAGCTCAGCCTTGGGTACCATTTGACATCCCCTCAAGCAACCAATTTGCTGTGTTGCTGGTTCAAAAATTTGAGAGTTTTAATGATGGCCTTAACTGATGAGATTATTCGAGTAGTTTTTAGGGAGTTAAAAAATCTTGAAGAAATTACAGTTTTTGATCGACACTTAAGTGATGTAGGGATCACTGGGAATCCGCGATGTCTCACTGATAACTCACCTTGGCGTGTTGGGTCACAGAGAGAGTTCCCGTACATTGGAGATTTGAAAAGTAAATAAATATTTTAGTCTAACTAGATATGAAAGATGTGAACTCACTAATTATTGAAATCGTTTGTAATTCTATATAAAGAATTGTGGAAGTTTACATTAACATTCCGGAGGTATGAAAACATTACTGATTCTTCAGTATATCAAGGTCTTATGGACGTCGGTTCTTTAAGCAGCATATTGTTAACTAGAACCAAGGTAAAATGACATGTTTAATAGTAATATGTATAAAGTCTAATTTTTAACTCATCCAACTGAGCAGTTAATTTAACTTTTCTGTTGTATTTACAGATTGGTAAAAAAGCTTTGCGGGATCTCAGCATGAAACCAACCATGATTACAATGGTTACACCGACAGTATGCAAAGGAGTTGATCCAGAATACGCAGACTAATTTAGACTCAAAACTTACTTCCACTCTGGAATTCATGAGATTCTTTGAAGCGTGCCTTTGATTTCAAGTTGTGCAAAAACATTATTTAGTGCTATGATTGAGAACTAATGCAATAATAATATAAGCACCACGTAAAACTGGTTGCTCTACCTTGACTTGCTATTGATTAGCTTTAGCTCAATGATACAGATTATCGTGATATATGCTAATATGCTTGATGCTTTCTGGTTGAAACTGAATAAATTATATTAGAGTATTAACTATGGCGTGTTTGCATCCAATTTTCATTATTCTACCTTCATCTTCCATCTTCAAATCCATAAAATATTTAGATTCATAAAAAGTACTTGAAGTTCGAATGGAGATGTAGTCTGATTAGTTAAACGGGCCAATGCTATGGGACATAAGTAACATAATAATCATGAGAAATCAATGATAATGCACATTTTGTAACTTAAAAGTCAGAAGTCAACAAATAATAAAAGTACGTTGGTACCTTAAAATATACTTTTAAAATCTCATATATCATATAATATATTGGACTCTGATATTATGACTTTGTGTACTAATTTTTATGATGAATATTAAAGACTTTTTTACGCGTTTGATTAAATATTTGCTTTTTCAAACATGAGCTGGTTTAATGACATTTTTACAACTTTAATTCATCAAAGAATCTTTTCATCGGCCAAGGTATCCACAAGGTCAAGTTACACATTTCCACTCCAACATGCAGCAATATCCAGCAGCAGTTCATGATATCATTTTCTACATTTCAATTTTTGTCGGAGCCTTTATTACAATACAAACATGATTTCTTTTAGTTGATTTAATTACGTC
>JAQFYG010002812.1:0-13772 GCA_034694325.1 Entomobrya corticalis
GGTTTTCTTGACTCGAAAATAATTGTAGTACTTTTTAGGGTTTCAACTTTCAAGTAATAGTTAATGAGGGAGAAATTGGTGAAAGCAAAGTATTAATAGTTTGTAGCAGTAATTAATAAGAGTAATTAGTCGTCAATTACAAAAAAATAAAGTTTAATTGACGAGAGAAAGACAAGTCCTGCCTTTGTACACTGGGTTTGCCGGTGAATAAGAAATAGCACGGCACAAGTTAAAGTGTTAGCCAGAACAAGAGTTGAAGAAAACTAAAAAATAAATCCAATTTTTTTTTTGGTTATTTGTCTTCTGTAGACTGTGATATTGTTAAATTGCAATTATGTGGGGTCAAGGTAAGATTGTTTAGTTTGTAGCTGAATTTTTTGCTTCGATTTTTTGTCAAGTTTGTATTGTATTGTGTATTAAATGTTTATTATAGTATTTTCGAAATGACAAGTACTATTAATCATACTGATGACATGACGGTTAATGTTATTTATATTATAGGTGAAGCTGCTGGATTTGGAGGTGGTGGCGGTGGGTTCATGGCTGGAGCTACTGATTCCCCTTCCGGTGGAGACAAGCAAGGAAAGGTAAATTTCAACTTACCTTTATCAATAAGTTGATAATGAGGATGCAAGCGCGTGTTAAATGTTAACCTATTACCTATCGATCAGTATACATATGTCATTATGAAGTTAAATTTGTCTTGTATCCTCGATCATTTTCCTTAAATATATTAGGGTCGCCGTTCACAGAACATTATGCCTGTAACTGTGAAACAGCTTTTGGATTGTCAAGAAGATTCCATTAAAATTGAAGGTTTTGAAGCTCATGTGGTTACCATTGTTGGTCTTGTTCGAGAAGTTGAAACAACAACGACTAAGATGTCCATGTACATTGAAGATCAGACTGGAACAATTGAATGTGTTAATTACGTCGGCACTGATTCGGTAATTAATTAATATCAATATCCATTATCTAGTAAATTTGTGTAAGGATTTTTTCTTTAGTTTAGAGTTTAGACGTTATGGATTTTGTGCTTTCTGTTTTAGGACAGTAACAGTGAACCCTCGATTCTTTGTGAAGGAACCTATGGAAGGGTTGTTGGTGCATTGCGATCAATGAAAGGACAAAAATATATGATCATATTTAAAAGCGAACCTATCAGCGATCTCAATGAACTTACTTCTCATATGCTGGAAGTTCTACAATCTGCTATGAAATTAAAAAAGCTTCGCACCGCGGAAGACAACAAGCCTCAAGGAGCTGCTTTGGATAATACTTTCAGTAACTCTATGATTAAAGGCGGTCTCGGACGCCCTGCTGATGGAGGAGTTGCTGCCGGAGGTATTCAAGGCTTTACAGCAAATCAGAATTTGGTTCATCGTATCATCTCAAGTGCCAGAGACGAGTCTGGAATGCACAAAGATCAGATTATTGCTGCTGTTAAAAACCAAATATCAATGAAGGATTTGGAGTAAGTTTTACCATATAACTATTTCACTAATTGATTATCATTTCTTACCGAAATATGTAAGTGTTAATAATTTATGTTTTGCAATTCTCTGACTTGCAGCGGTATTTTGGAATTCCTCAGTAATGAAGGCCACGTATTCTCCACAATCGACGATGATCATTTTAAAACCACTGATTCAGGATTTATGTAGATGTAAAAGCTGAAAATTGATTTCTCCTCATTTGTATTTATGTTTGGTAAATTTTTTTTAATATTAGCTGAAAATTTGTTTCTATCAAATGTCAAACGACTTGTCTTACCTTTTAGCAGTACCTGTGAAGCATTCAAAAAATGTATCTTTAAGTTTTATCTTTACCATTTAAAAATTTTATAAGTTGGTGTGGCGTAAACGTACTCGTTTGGTAGAAGGCTACGCATAGAATTTTCTCTTGTCCATAATTTAGATTCAATATGTACTATCTAAACTCTTAGTTGGTGTCAGATTTAATGTAATAACTGCACATACCAATGTTTTCGATCCGAAAAAATAAACAAACGGAATAAAATTTTCTTTTAGAAGATGATTTTTCGCTTTAATATTTTTATTTGCTTCTTTATCGCTTTGTCAATAGTTATTATATCAGTATTATGACAGTTTTTGAGCTGAAAAAAATAAATACTATATCATCTACCCTAACTAGGTACATTTTTAACCATTATTTGTAAGACGACAGTTATCTGGCTATTAAATTTTGGGGGCTAGAATAGTTTTGTGTGACAATTAACCGATCTTTTGTACTGGGACATGGGAATAATAACAACATATTCCAAAAAAGACGCTTTTTATATACAAATTTACAATGAAATGATACATAATTATTATGTACGTGTTTTCATGAACAAAGGAAACAGGTAATAATGTAATGCATAAAATAAATACATAGCCACAAACAAGCAATCAGCTCATTTTCGAAGAGGCTGTTATTTAAAACCTAAAAAGAGTTTCTTGTTCAAAGAATCTCCTAATGACAGACTTGACAATTGTCTTGAGTTGGTTCTGCACATCAGGTCGAATCCTATTCACGAACACAGACTCAATTTCTTTCTCCAACTCGACCAGACCCTGTTCAACTGCCGATTGCGGATCTGAGGGATCCTCCCTATGCTCCTTATTTGTCAAGCTTTCACCGGAATTTGTAGAGTTGCCCAAACCAGGTGCAAAATAAATGTCTCTGATAGATACCCCCAAGTCAGTTCCTTGATTCAACAGCACCACCAAAGGATCCAATTTCATTTTAACATTCATGCTACCAGAATGAAGTGGGAAGATGGACTTGATATCAAATAGACGAACAACTTCCGCCTGGAAACGTCCTTCGAAGAAGTGGAACTCTAAACTGTTGCGCTGCATTTGAGAAGTAGAAATTCCAGGACAGCGGAGTTCAATCAAAGGCTCATGCAACGAGCGAACATGTTCTACCGTTACAATATACTGAGGATGCTTTTTCAGCCGTTGCTGGAACTTGAGTTTTTCCAGACCCCATTCATGAAGCATTATCTCTCGTTGTGTTCGGTGCTGCAGACGGGAACATGTAAATGATGGTAAATGACGATTTTCTTTCTCTGAAATTGAATAATGATTTTCTAAAAAAATTGTGAAATGATCAATTTAATTTAAAATAAACTTATAAAAACTCTCTTTTTCTTTGTTTTTCTTACCCAGAGGTTTAATGGCCGTTCCCGAAACAGAAAGGGGATTCGCAGCAATAACTGTAGCTAAGAACACGACTCCAGCGGTGATCAATGGAGAATTAACTCTGCTTGTCAGTTTGTCCAGCATCTTCAATAAATTATATTTGAAGTGCTTGGATAAAATCTAAACTAAATTGTATGCTTACTCGCACCCCAGAGAACGTTAACCCCACGAAATTTTATTTTTTGGGGTAATGTGAGACTCTATGAAAATACACTCTTGCACGGTTCTCAGTTTTCTCAAAAAAATTCACTTAATCAGTTATGCATAGAAGCTTATTTCAGACTACTGAATCGTTTTTAGGCCCGTTATAAAAGCACACTCCTTATCTTCCGGTTGCTATTCTCAGACTAAAAGAAATACACTTGCTTCTTCTTACACTGACTTAATGACCTGAACTTGGTACACTTGCATTTTGTTCAGGTGTAATTGTAACGTGCCAAGTGCTCATCATCATATTCTTCATGTTTGTACTTCTGTGGCTAAGCTTTGGTTAAGCTTGCATTTTGCGTATACATTCGAAATATCTCGAGATAAAAATGATTTAAAGCAGACATTTAGTTAGTTTATAGCCACGACCTTAAATACGGTAATAATATTTAAGCATGATAATAATGTGTGTATGCCGTGCTGTGTGCTGTTTACCTCTTCAATCTTCTCTTCTGTGTACTTTAATAGCTAATTTATAGCCCAGAGATTCCCAATTCGCTTGTGCTCAACAAACAAAAACCAACCCTTTCTCATTGTTGAGTTGTTCTTTATCTGTATATTTTGCATGCATCCATTTATGTAGGTGTGCAAGCGCAAGCACCTGTGTACATGTATACTTATTATCATGGTTTTGTACTAGATGAAAAATAGAATTTGAATAGATAATAAAAAACCATAATTCCCATACAAAAAATGGTGAATCCGTAATATTTTTGTTTGCATCCACCCACCCAACAATGTGCTAAAAACCAAAATATTTATGCCTATTTTGAAAGCAAGGCAGGCATTCGCATTCGGGGAGTAAAAAGTGGAGAGTGTAGAATGACTCAATTTTAATCCGAATTGAAAACGTGATAAACGCATAAAACGAAATGCAATTTTATATCAGAATCTTGCAATCTTACAAGTTCACAGAAAACAAAAATGAATACATGGGTGTATCGCATTATAGAATTTAAATGCATTTTTTTAATGCAAGTAAGAAGCAATTCATCAAGATTTTAGAATTTTTGTGCCTTGAGAAAATTTACGCAGGTCCCGTCACGGTATTGTTAAAAAATATTAACACGAAGATCCCTACTTGGGTGCATACATTGTAGTTAAAAAGAAAAACAATGATGATGCAAAACATTTTGAAAATAGTAGCTTTTATTTCTCCGCTTTCAAAATGTAAGACCAACTTTATTTAAGGCTTTTACAATAGTATACAATACATTTGCCTAAATAGAATTAAAACGGACAGAAGAGTTCACTCGCAGCAAAATGTTTAAAATTATGTCAGAGAAAATGTTTTGAAGTGCATCAGCTTCTCATTATACTATTATTATTTTGGGCACTGTACATTTTATAATAATTTTGTTCGGTCTCTGTTAGTTCATTCTGGCTTCTGAATTATTTGTGAGTTTAAATACCCGTCATTCCTAAGAGAGTGCTATATTTATTTATGAAGTTATAATTATAATTAAGCATATTTTATTATGAAATATAACCCAAACACTGTAAATGACGATGATATAATAATTGCATATTTTTGATGTTTTTAATTTAGGTAAGATTTATGTTTGCATGTTACGTGCTTAGACATGAGATATTGAGAAGGGTTGAAAATGTTACTTATTATATAATGCAAAGGTTGAAACTTCAACACTAGTAGCCAGCAATTATTATTGAACAATAATTTTTCAACAGTTTGAAAAAAAAACGCTTAACCGTTTACTTCGTTAAAGAAAAGCTGAACTCTGATAATGTATATGCCTTTGCAATACCAAGCGTAACCTGCTACTCAAAAAGCAAATTTAGTATTTTTATAAAAGCCCTTAAAATAGTATGCATTTAACTAACCTCGTCGTCGACATTTAAGTTGCATCTTGTGTTTCCTATTGTTGATGTTAAGTCAAGTTTTCTTCAGGTCGTTAGCTCTGACCTTATGATGGAGGTGGCGAGGATAAGCATGTTTCTTATTCATGTAGTCATTGTCATGAATTTTTGAGAAGAAAAACTTTGAATTTTTCGTTTGAAACAAGGATATGTCGATACAAGCAAAATGACAAGTACAAAACATATCTTATGGCCATCGTTTCTTTTTTGCCAATTCCTGATGTACTGTTTGTCTTAGCAAATTCACATAAATATTATAATTTAATTATTTTAAATTCTCACGTCGCCTGTATATAGCACGATTATCAACGCGATGCAATTCACATCTTTGCTCTTCTTGATTTAATCATCGCAATTGCATAAACGATAAAGATTCTATCATATTTTTGTTTTGTTGTGTATTTTCTTGATTAAGTAATAAAGTTACTGGGTATATCAAAATCAAAAACTATTTTTTCTTAATTCTTACTTGTTTCTTACATTTTGAGCCAAATTTTTAAAAGATTTAGTCTCGCCATAAATCACCAGTAGATCTGGCACGCTTTAAAAATACAAAAATATTACAAAGATTAAATAATTCCTGAGAACTTTTTCGGGGTGTATTAATGTACTTTATAAGATGGTGGATTCATATTTTATAAACGAAGGACTTCGACTCAGACTCGAAAATGATGAGCTGCGAGCTTCATTCATTTATCCATCCATCCATCATCTTCATTCATTAACGTTGGCATTCGTCTCTGCATGACCGTCTTGTCTTGTGGACCATGAAATTTCACCTCCTCCCGAAAACTATTTTATAATCCATCCCATTTACCAACTAACAGCTCGATAGATACCCTACCAGATATATACAAATATTATATCATTTTCAGGGATTATTCTGTACTATAGTAGTATCCTTACACGAATCAAACAATATTTAGGTAATTAAATTTTAAATTATTATTTTTCTTCAGATTCAACTGATTTTGCTTATGAATATGAATCATGAATCATTAGTCGCTCCCCTTTTTCTCAAATAATTTCAGATGCACTCGAAAATAATCAGAAATAAATTGATTTTGTGATTGAATAGGTATTTGGGGCATTCTGAGAATTGCTTATATTTTCGCTAGAAACCAGATTTTAACGAAATTGAACAAGTTTGCTTGTACAAAATGTAAGTACCTACTTAAAATGTTTTTGTTTTTCATTTTATTATGTTGTTCACCTGAAATTGAAATCGAAGACAGCGTGAATGACAATGAATGACAGTAGCAGTGTTAAAGTAAGTACCTAGTTTCGTGTTGTTTGGAGGGGTGCGCTGCGCACGCTCTGGAACAAATGTGTCACTCTTACAATTTGCATGCAATGTCTAAAATAAAAAAGAACATTCATTGCCATCATCCCTTTAACTCATTGTTAATTTATTGTTCACTTTAATTTGCTTTGCACTTGCATCTTCATTTAATCTTCAAATACTACCTTAAAGGGAAATAACAAAGTGCGTAATAAAACCATGTTTAACTACCAGCTAATCTTAATATTTCCACATTTTAATGATTTTCTATATCTCCTGCGACTGTAGTGTAAAAATGTAAATTTTTAATTTATATTATTAGCCTGCACAATGACGAGCAGAGTCAAAACAATGGCATGAATAAAAGGAAGACAAGGGAGGGGAGCAAAATAATGGACCAAATGGAAATAATGGGTTTATCAGACTGTTAAACTTCGTTTTGTAGTTTTTGTGCCATCCTCCTCCTCCTTACATAGTCATCACTGTCGTTAGAACCTACTAGAACACATACACGTTCATAAAAATAACTTTTTTACGAAAAAAAGTAAAAGAGGAAATTCTTCTTTTTTACAACTTTGAACAACGTAATCAACTTCCTTTTCATTTATTCTTTTTAAAAGCTCCCTGTTTGTGTTTTTGTTTCCTGCATGCCACCATTTTTGTCTTTTGGTTATCGATGTCGTCTTTTACACCCAAATTTCATTTGAGCAATTTCTCAAGTGAAAATCTTTCCTTTGTTTCCTACAGTTTCTTAGAAGGAGGAAAGAGAGTAGAAATAGAATAAAAACGAAAACTTATTTCTTCTGTCTAATGTCTGTCCAAAATTGAATTGTACAACGTTAATCGCGCAGTATGTTACCAATGTAGGTGGCTGAGCAAACTGGGAATTTCACGTTCCCCCCAGTTTCATGTTTTATGTGACTTTTGTGATTTTTGCTTGCACTTTTGCATAAATACCCTGCGCATGACTTCGTTTCTGCAAAAATAACTATTGCAAACGAACCGTGTCTCCGTTGCAATCCTTAATAGAACACAATTTCAAACCAAACCATAATCACAATTCGCGAATAGAAAGGAGTAAAATTGTTATGCACTGAAAATTCCATTCTCTCACATTTAAAAAAGAACTAAAAAGTTTATTTGCTTTTGTCAGGGAGCACTAAGCCATTGGGTCTGAGCGCGTTGCCTTTGAAATGATGTGCTATATGGTTTATAATTGGCAATAAATGATGCTGATGCGCCTTTAAGAAAAAGGAATTTACATTTAGTAAGTTTTGTTTTATTAAAAAGTTAATTATAGCAAGCTACAGTTTTTTCAGATATATTTACATATCTATCTGAAAAGGATCTATTGGAGTGACACATTCAGCGGGTAAATGATAACCATACTCTTGTTTCATTACAGGGTCCATATAGTCGTTAATACATCTCGCCCGATCATTCCACAGGTGGTATCCCTTAATTTCTCTTTTGCCCCTCCTGTTTGCTGCTTGCGGCTGTTGCTGCTGCTGCGGCGACTTCGTTGTACGAGGTGGTGGTGGAGGTGCGTAGTCGTTTGTGCTTAGCAATGAGGTGGAACCGGGCAAAGCGAATTTCTTTTGACTCAAATCATTTTCGGTGTGAGGTATCTTCGGACGTTGAATCCAAATATTGCTGTAATCAAACTGAGAAAACCCTTGGGTGCCTGCCAGACAACTGTCTAATCCGAACATAAACTTTTTCAGGTCGTATGACGGAAAAATCATTCTTACTATGTCCATAGTTGCTTGAACACTCTTTTCATAATACCATCTTTTGATAATTCGATGATTAAAGAAGGACTGTATTTGGTGGAAAAAGTGACTGAAGTCGATGGCAGTCTCATCATCAAAGTATTTGGAGCATCGGTAATGTCCAATCATTGTGATTTTCCATGCAGATTCAATGACAAAGTCCACCTGGCTCGAGTTGTATTTCAAATGGGGTGGGAAGAAATAAGTAAAATTTCTTATGAACTGAGGTTCATCCTTCTTGTACCACGTCCGGTTATAAGCTGTACCATTAATCGCATAAATCAATGGAACCGGGCATCTCTCAGGCTTTGGGGCTGTCATATTATCCTTTGCACTCCAGGATTCATTGTATGTCGCAAACAGAACAGAAGGGGATAAAGTTTTTTCAGCGCATTCGGCTAAACGCGATAATGTCCTATTAAATTGTTGGTCATTCCCACCCTGAATATGCTGAAATGTGTCTTGAGTTTCCCACAAAAGCTGTCTGAACATTCTCATCAAGCCTTTTAGAATAGATTTTGGAACATACTCCTCCGGACAAGCTTTCTCCACAACTAAACGGATATGTTGAAAATAAATGTATTCTCGAGTGACCACTTGTGGACCGGGAATATTTAATAAAAGTGGTGATATATGGGCATGCATCATTCTTAGTGTTTGCTCGTTCACTTCCTTCTCGTAATAGTCTACATCCTGTGTCGCATTCGCACGCATCTCCTCCTTTTCTTGTTGTCGCTCTTCCATGGTTTTGATGGGGCCACGAACACGAGTTCTTTGGAGCTCGTCATGAGCAGTAGATACCTTTTCACTTTTGGCTTTTTTTAAACGGGCGGCCAAATCTACCCCGCCGTCTTCGTCACCACCACCGGACCCCCCACCTCCCATTGTACGTCCTTGTATAGCAATAGGTGGCTTGGGTCTATCAGGACGACGAGGAGAGGTGATGAGTTCTCCGGGACAGTCTTGTTTGCAATGTCGCTCCACCAATTTCCTTGGCTCAATTTTGTTCTCTAGAAAATAACAAAGTGATAAGTTTAAATTATTAATCTACATTGCATTGGTTTAAATATGAAAGTAATTGAAGTTGAAAAGTTAAACGTTATCTTACTTCCAATGACAAACATTTCTCCAAACGCGATATGATGTTGATATTGGGTTGTCGCTGGGCACGTATATTCCTTTTTGTGGTCCAGAATGAATTCTTTACTCATTCTCCTCGGGTTTAGATAAATATGCGCCGGTTTTCCATAATCCTTCGGTTCTAGGTCAACACATAGGCCATAGTCTTTCCTCTGTGCCACTTGCCTTGGATTTATCCCTATTATCAAAGTAGGATCGCTCAATATTGTTGGGGTGAAGTTCCCTTCTCGAATCTCATAAAATGCGTCCAATGTCATTGGAGCAACGTAAACTTTTGGCTTGAATGGATCCTTGGGGTCACCAATAAGCTTGGCTGATCTTACTTCAAACGGGATGTGGTAACAATGTCCATCTCCTACAATAATTACTGCATTCTCGTCACAAAATCCATTCGTAAGGGCCCAAACCCCACGAACGCAAATGCAACCTGGCTCGATAGGCTGGTGTAGCCAGATTCCTTTATTGCACTGGTTGGATTCTATCGTCTGTTTGAACTCCTTTGAACAGATTTTTAAATTAGCTGGCTCGTATTCAGATTTTGTGTGTCTTATGAAGAAATATAAAAATAGAATTTTTAAAATCTCCATATTGAAGGCATTCCGTATTTGCCTAGTTGTATTCAAGATGAAGTATTAGCTTAATGATATAGTCGAAAGGAAAAACAATTATGCTCGGTTGTATTGAAGTTTTCAAGGTCATAGGACAATTAATTTTTATGAACTAAGAATGTAATTATTGTCAATGAATTAATAACTTTTTTTTACGCAACTTGGTATATTTATTGATTATTCATATAAATTGTATTTCAACATCATCTCCAACAACATAAAGATCATTTTTTAAGTTTTGTAAACATATTTAAATTAGCAAATAAAGCAAATCTTTTTTGTTCATTTTATGATTTTTGTTACTCTTTTGCATGACTATATTTTTATGCTTATGATATTGCCGTTCTTACAAAAATGAGATGTTAAATATAACTTTAAAAAACGAAGATGTAATGGCATCATTAGCATTTCGGCATGATAGTTTAAAAAAACATTTTTATCCTTAACATCAATCTAGTATAATTGTTTGAATTCGTACTCTACTCGAACATGTAAACTTATAATTTATAACTATTAATATCTACTTCGGTACAACTAAAAATTCAATTCCTAAACTAAATACAAAGCAAATAAGTACAAAATAGAAGATTAAGAAAGCAACTTATGTTTTTCAACTTATCAGTTAATAATGTTGTAATATAATTTATTTATGCCGCTAACTCTAAATAGATAACTATATTCTACTCCTCCCACTTCGCACTTGCTACGCTACGTACATAGCATCCTGATAAAATATTTTAATTTATAGGCGACAATAAGAAATTTTGCTTCTCCTTGCTTTCGTCAGAATCATTGATCGATGTGAAAAGTCCATTTTTTGAAGTTTACTTCGCGTTTGCGCTTACATAGGCGTCTAATTCAGCATCAAGTTCAGCTGCAGTTGGTGTGGTCGTCTTGGCTTTTCCACCTCGACCACCACCGCCGCCGCCGCCGCCACCACCACCACCACCGCGTGCTCCTCTACCACGACCACGGCCGCCACCACCCCCACCTCGGCCCCCTTGAGGTTGACGACGATCTCCAACTCTTCCACCTTGTACTTGTCTCAGCCCACCAACTCGTGGAGCAGGCGTTGGGGGAGGATTGGCCCATTTTATCACCATTGGACGGCCTAAAATTTCATTGAAAGAAAAGCATTTAAAGGATGAATTGCGATTCCAATTTAATTAAAAATTACATTTTAAAACTGTTTTCCATATATGAATCCATTTGCATCTTACCATCAAGAGGTACTCCGTTATATTGTTGAATTGCCAACTGAGCATCGCCTCGCCTTTCAAAAACAACATCAGCAGTACCTAAGGAGCGTCCAGAGCGATCATAGTGCACAGAAGCATACCGAATTTGTCCAATCTCACCAAAGAGTTCCTACAAAACGACAAATGATGGAATATAATAATTTATTATGTAGCAAGTGGATTGTTCCTAGCAATTATTGGGCCTTTTAAAAAATTTAAAAAAACTCAGTACACTTACGATGATATCAGCATCTGAAACTCCATAATGCAAATTACTGACTGTAATTTTACTGCTTGCACCACTACCACCACCTGCTCCACCACTGATAGCCCCTCTCATTCCGCGACGACTGCCTCCGTCTTGAAACTTGTCATGGGTCCAAACGCCATCAGCCGCGCCCTGTTCCGGATGAAACGAAAAGACGAACGTAAACATTGCGCACTTTTTAGTCCTTGAACTGAAGTCACGAATAAGCACATTACAACATTTAAAAGTTTATTTTAACAATGTCCTAACAGAAAATGAAAATATAAAAATAATAAAATATAAAGTGAAAGTGAAAAACAACACTGCAGGAATCAGTGAAGTTGAAGTGGTAATGTTTCTGCTTCGCGAAGTTGAGTGTCCACCTTTGCCAAGTGCGCCCACCGAAACGAAACACACGAAACGTAACAGATGACGGCACCTCAGTTCAACAACTAAATTTATAGATTATTGAGAAGGCACCACTATCACGCACACTCAACAACAGTTAAAACTACTTAATAACAAAGGCTGATGACTGTAGTATGTAAGGAAGAAATGCTTGATTGAATCCGACATTCTTGCAGTAAAAACCACACATTCTTCTTCTTCTTCGCCCGACAATGATTTTGCTAACCAATGAATACTGCCAATTAACAATGTCCATGTTATCCTCATCATCACGTTATCTATGACATTCATTCTTATTTTCAGCGGAATCAGCATAGGAGCATTTACATATTCTAAACATTTCTCAACAAAAATATTAATCAGGCTATTCTCAGGCTGCTTGCTGTGTATATATCCCGGATTGCGCAATGGTGTTATGATGTTGACTTTGGAAATGCGGCTTTCTTTCAAAACATTCATGACCCATGATAAAAAGAGGACTGGTCTGACCCATTAAGAGTCGTGCAGATCCACAGGGTTACATATCTAAAAATCGGTTATGGTGAGCCAGTGCTCATCAGATATCAAAATATCAAATTTCGATATCTTCCAACTGCTCTCTTTCTTTCTGACCAATGCTCGAAAATGCAAAACCGATAATGCCATCAATGAATGCAACTTGCATTATTTACAGAATTCTAGAAATTCTGAAAGGCATTTCAAATTTCAATATGATCAAATTTTCTATTCAGTAGTAGTATTCAAGATGAAGAAATAGGAAGAAGTTGTAGTAGTAGTGCAACATGAACAGGTTCTGTGACACACACCTGTAATGCAAACAAACAAAAAAGAAAAATCAATTAATATACTTTTCCATATATATGACATACGACCTTGATAAGCGCTGCTCCATAAAATTTAATAAAAATTACCCGTGGAGATCTGCCGAATGAGCCCGATTGTCTTCCACCAGGTCCTCCTCGTCTTCTCATGCCACCACCTCCTCCGCCGCCGCCTGATAAGCGCCCACCACCTCCACCTCTGCCCCCACCACCGGCTCTGAATCCACCCCCTCGGGAACGCCCACCTCTGCCACCACCACGGCCGCCTCCACGACGGGTGGTCTTGTTTTGAGCTATCAGCTCGTCAAGGCTCAATTCCATCTTAGTAGCCATTATTATAATTATTCAACTTTCTCTAAATTATTCCACAGAAGCACTTCTTATCGTTTCAAACTATTAACAGTTAAGTCTCTCAGCTTTGCTGGTATAAATTTATCCTTATCAGGACTTTCGTTTGTTTACTGTCTCTTCTAACTTGTTAAAATGTTCACAAAACTTTCTCTACAATGTTTACTTTTCTAATAAATTTGTAAGTTACACTTTCAAGACAAAAAAACAACTGATTTGATAACTGATGATGTGGCTTTCCACAGGGCTTTCTCATGCGGCTTCTGCCTTTAAAAATTTTAACTAACAGTTTATTTCAGGTCTATCAAATACTATAGACTGCACATAAATTTCTTCAAAACATTTGCTAAATACTTCATCAATTATTTAATTTTTGACTAGCGTTTTACTGAATTTGCCAGTAATTAATCCCTTGTTTGTCGGAGAAGAATAATGGATGCCCAATGCCCACGAAGACCGGAGAACACTATCGATATCAACTACATTTCCTCATTCTGTCGTTCAAGCGTAAGAAAAAACGTATTTAAAAAGCATTGCGAGTATACGAGCAATAAGCCTTGAAGCTTGGAGCAGAAAATACACGTAAGAATACAAGCTGGATATAGAAAGGACGC
>JAQFYG010002813.1:0-13770 GCA_034694325.1 Entomobrya corticalis
GAATCTTCAGTTTTCAAGATCACTTATTTTAAAACCATTATACATTTTATATGCATACAGATTTGCTTTTTCAAGTTTAAATGAAAAATTTTGGCTGGAAATTTAGATTGTACTGCTATTAAAAAAAAAGTCTTACTACTAAATTACTTAAAATATTAAGCAGATGCTAAACACCTACTACAAAGATGAATTGGGGAAAACGTTATGGTGTTGTAATGTCAGTTGTGACAGGGACACAGCGAATTCTTCATCAACGTCATCATCGGAACACGGTATGTACACGTAAATGTTTCAAAAACGAGAGCTGCTTCAAGGAAGATTGCTTCTTGTAATCGTACTCCTGCAATTTCATTGTTCATGTCGGCTGCTAACTCCAATTCTTCATATTTGTGTGCTTCTTTCCTGACGCGGAACCTTGCTAAACATGTATTGCTTGCAGTTATACAATGATAGAGATGTATGAGGAGGACAGCACTGACTGTCGTTGTCGAGTTCTGTCTACCTTTTTTACTTTTACGATTTCAATTCAGAAAAGCAGCACACTGGCACTGAAACCCAACTTTTTAGAAAGGAATAGGTAGTTTTACACGCGGCGGGTATACGTTTGCGACAAAACAAGGAGGCACAAGAAGCCTTTATGAAATGAGACATAAGAAAGTAAAAGCATCAAGGAACGGATGAGAGAATGGAGGACTAATGAGGTAGCGGAAACAGGCGATTTAATCAAATTAGACTCATAAAGTCTCTGTTAATTTTGCTCTATAACAAGTCAACCGAATCCCTTAAACTCATGTTTACTCCGGGAGGTACGACTACTTTAACAGTGATTTCTTGACTTACTTTGACAATTTCGTTGCCAACATGCCGTACATGCATATATTATATATGCGTACAATGTGCGCTTGGGTGATACAGATGTGCACTGATATCGGCATATTAAGATATAAAGTTTTAACGGGAACACATACAAAACTGGAAGATCATTTTTTGCTTCTAGAAGCGAAGAAATTCGTAAAAGAAAAGTGTAAACACATTACCATAAATATTCAAACGAGCCGTTCTAAGAAGCAAATTGAATATAGATACGTTTTTGTGAGTCTGCAAAAAAAACTGGATACTTTTATCTTTGCCTCTTTTCTCATTTTCTGGTTTGCAATAATTTTTATAAGAACTTTCCCTGAATCTTTTATATTTCCGATTGAAGGACTTTTTATTTGGCAAACAAAGTCCTCAGCCAAAATATTACGAGCCGAGTTGGAGAGGAATGAAGGCAGGTTGATGACTTTCTGAGCAAAATGTTTTTATACACTTTCAATGATTACATGAAGAGCCTTTAATTGAACTAATGACGCACAAGAGCTATAATGTCCAACTCTTTAGCAAAAATGAACAGAAGAGGCTTTTGAAAGAAGCAAAGTGAAAGTTGAGTAAAGCAATGTGTCCACAGTTGTTTTTTTAGAAAGAAAAGAAGCAACATAAAACTTGAAAAAATTATAAGAATTGCCCTTTGAAGCTGAAAATCATACTTGGGTAGCTTGCTTGTACTTTTCTACTTTATAGGGCAAGTTAAAAAGGTACTTGAGAAAGACAGGTAGGAAGAATAATAAAATATATTGTATAAATAGACTTCTTGAGAAAGTTTATGTATACATCTTCATATTATTATTATATACCGTAGCAGCACACACAATAAAGACAAAACAATATTTTATATACATATTGCGCTTTTTATTTAGGTAAGTCGAGCATGGATCACTACCTTAATATGAATCATCATCGTCGACTACAACTTAATCCAAAAGCAGTGAAGTAGAATGTAATAATGTGTCTACACACACGTGTATCCTTCAACTTGAGCACAGTCCGTCCGTTCCAATGTAATAGTATCTCTTCTCCGGGAAAGAACTGGGGGATTCTGTACGATGAGAGTTCATTTTCAGAAAACTTAGCCCACGACTACTCGTGTATAGGATGGCGTACAATGTATCTAAGTGGATCTTTCCATACATTGCACTTGCCTCTTGAACTGCTCCTCACTCTTCACTTTTGTGCTGACAGACCGAGTTTTGTCCAGGAAGACAATGGGATCGTGATGTTGATGATGATGAGGATGATGATCCAGATCATGATGATGGCCATGCCATAATATGCTCTTGGTGGTGGTTATGCTGACGTTGTTCCCTGCTAAAACTCGCAAACCTACTTACTGCCACAACTACTGCTACTTATATCAAGAGAAGAGGAAGGAAACCTTTGGTGTTCTACAGCTGCCTTTTATGTTTCATAGTTATTTGTGGATTCTCTCCTCTTTCTTTTTTCATCTTACTTATTGTTACACCATCACCACCGCCACACCACAGCACAAGCACTTTTTTTCTGACTCGATCGATTACTACTTGTACCCTCAAAAGAAGAAAATGTATAAAAAGTAAGTTAGACGTGAGGATGCCAAGGGAAAAAGCGGATAGAAAAAAGCTTTCCAAAACATAAGAACCTTTTCATGTGGTCATGAAGAAAAGTATTCTTCCTATATAGTCACACGAGAGACAAGAGAGAACCTCTTAAAAAGAAATGTGGACCAGTTGTGAGCCGGTAACAAACACGGCAATTTTACACGATTCTTCTCCTCCAAATGTAATGGATAGGTCATCCGTTTCTTTGCTGATATATAGGAATCGGAAAAGTTGTATGAAATGTATTGTGTACCGCTTCATACTACTGGCTTTCATTTTTACGCCATATTTGTCAATCCAGTTCACCGACATAATTTACGGGTTTCTACAAAAGTGCCTTAAACACACTGTGCTGTATTTTATTTCATTTTCTCTTTTACTAGAAGAAGCAATGTTTATGGGGCATCCATTGTAAGACATTTTACTAGTAGTACTGGTACTATCCATACATATTGGTACTAAAGTAGAAAAAATCATCAAATTTGCAGGTCATCCTAATTAAAGACTGTCCCTTTCATCCTTTTATATATATTCACATCATAAAAGCGTATCTACTTTTTGTGTTTCATCTTCAGCTAATAAAATGCTCTTTTTGTGTAACGTTCATAAAGGGCCTCTTAATGAAATGTGAGTGGGAGTATCAATATCAGTACGAAATTCATATACCAAACAGAAAATGGGGAATAATCAACAAAACCTCCACAAACAATATAAGGAAAGTTGACAGAGAAATGCAGTTGTTTCCGAGTTTCCCATGTGAGATGTCAAAGCCATATGTCTGCAAGCCATGTCAAAAAAGCCATTTATGAAAAAAGTCATATTATCGACAGTACTGGAAAGATGATAAAAATGGAAAAAATAAGAAAGTTATGAACTATGAGACAAACACTCTTGTTATCCCATGTATCATGTGGATGTGTATTGAAGATAAAATCCAGCAGATTTGGATTCGGCCTGGCCTGACTGCTACATGTTATTGCAATTTTCTCCAGCAAATGAGATTTGAAAGAGCGAGACTACTAGCAAAATTTTATTCGTACATTGTGTGTAAAGGACAATGTCAAAATTGTTGGTTTCATTTTTAAGTTAATTTAAATTTTTGGTGTTGATAATAATAAAGTATTCAAATGGAGAGCATGCATTTCTTCAATTTTTACAAAACCGTAAAGACAACATTGGACAACATTTATTTTTTAGCTTACATTCAGACAACAGCGTTTATTCTATTAACGGGATCGTGTTTATCATAAATGCTCACAAATGACCCTAACTTTAACTCTATGTACAAACTACTACACAAATATGCCATCTGAATGAATAAACACATTTCTCCTTGAAAATCAAAGGAAAGAAAACACAAAAATCCGTTCAAGTCTATAATAATGTAATATGTGCATACATTGTACTTACATGTCTATATAGGTATGTCGCAAAATTTAACTTTTTGGAGAACGAAATGGATTGACACAAATACCGTGTCTGGAATTTTGATTTTCGATTGTAAAATGTTTCAACTATTTTTCTTGTGTTTGTGTGGCTGTGAGAGAGTCATAGTAAGAACGTATACGCATAAGTTGAGAAAGGAGTACGTTGTATTGTTAGTAAATTTTTGGTTCAGTTACTTTTCTATTTGTTGTATTTTGTGAGTGTTCTCTAGCCGTAGGGCTACACACACTTGGCAAAGTTTTTTATTCCATCAATAGTTCAACATTTGTTTGTTATTATATGTACATTGTAAAATGGAGGAAATCATCACGTGTAGTGTGTAGTAATAGTAATAGCAAGGGTGCTGAGTAATAGTTCTGGTAGCACGCTGTAAGAATAAAAGATGTGATGTATCATCCATTCAACCATATACATATGTACGTTCTTTCCCTTTTGACTTTCACTTTCTCCATTTCATCCTTTGCCCGGCGACTCTGGTGAAAACAACTTGAAGTGGTATACAAAAAAACGACGAGGATCTGCTGCTGAGCGGCTTCATGGGTTGTGTTGCGTTGAAAAGGAGCAAGAAGCAGTACTACAACAACGCTCACTCACTGACGGGGGGAATTTAGAGAAAGCAGTCATGCAAAAAGCCGTCCACCCCAATCCGTACATCACAACAAATTGAACATATTTATGTACATATGCCTTTTGATTCTTTTCTGATACATATGCGTTTTAAAATGTATATGTGGTTAGGTCACAAACGCCAATAACAAAAGAACGGATGCTATTATAAACGTCTGTTGTGCTACATGATAACTTAAAAGGGCTTCTTTCCCTAGTCTCTATTGGATCTGTACCACAACTATAGACGAATTCAAATGAACGCATCAATAGGAAGTTGGCAGGAAACTTGGTCAATGTTTGCATTACTTTAGACTTTGACGTGCCCTGATACTACAAAATGTACATACTGTGGGGATATGCGAATATGACACCATTCAAGTATAAAAGTACCCGTGTTCCGATAATAGTATTCAATAATGGTGTGTAAACCGATTATGGAGGAGGAGGATGCAACCGATTTGCTTAATAATTTTCCAACCATACCAAACCTTCTCATCATCTCGTCTCTGTTATTTATGGGAAAAGTACGTTTTGGCATGCGTCCTTACCCAACTTTGAATAATAATTTTATACCCCGTTGGCTTTTTCATTCGACATTTGAACGTTTACCATGCATTTACAACCGCAATATCGTGCACACACTATGATGTTGATTTGATGTGCAATTGTGTAAGATGTGTGTAATACTTATGATAAGGCAATAAGCATCGAGGAGATGATGAAGAACGAATAACTGGAAGATAAACAGAAACTATAAGAGTGAAAGCAAATGGCAAGTTGTTCAACTGAACAGTTTTCCTTTGAACATGAATGCAAAAAATAGTTGAAGCGTTCATTTTACTGTATGCCCACAATTTCTACCCTATATTCTATTTGTTGTATTCACAAAATAAAAGTATTTTAGTCACATTATTTAGAGAGAGAGAGAGTCCTATTCTAAAAGTATAGACACGTAATTCCTCCCAGAAGACAATAGACTCATATGTCTGTCAGTTCCTGTTAATTACTCTTTAAAGCTGTAGCATATGCACCTGAGTTATTCCCAAACTCCCAAGCATTCATCCAAAGAAGAAAAAAGTACAAAATTACAAGAGAGAAAAAAGTTTTACAATTCTAGACAACATCGATAAAGAGATGACGACGGCTGAAGGGTACTTGTCACGACTTGAGTAAATGTAGATAAGGAATACACTCAAGCGAGACACTCCTCTCAACTTTTTTGGTGCATTATAAGTACTTGTAGAAAAGAGAAACATTGTTCTCCTAGTAGTATGTACCTTACAAGTTCACGTACCTCCGCCAATTTCTTCTCTGAAAGGACAAAGATACCAAAGATACGTGAACACCGTGTATCGTCATCGTCACATACATAATTTTTCTGGGGAAAATACTTTTCCCCTCCCTATGATCCTAATCTTAATTCAAGGCATTGATAGACCTAAAAAGGCAGTACGAGGCAGCGGAGCAAGCAAAAAGAGTACTACTGTTGCCTGGTACTGGTGTAGTGGTAGCGTTCGTGATGGTAAAGCAAGACGAGTGGAAAATTTGCATGTACGTCTGATTTTGTCAGAGACAACGAGACAAGCAGAGAAAGTTGATTTCATTTTTTCTCATCTCTTCATATTTTCTTTACACACAGGTTCAGCAGTTTGTTAGATAGTAAGGATTACTACAATGGTTTATGGTGGAGTTGAAGAAAGGATGGGGGAAAAGAAGGAAAGGAGCAGAAGAAAAATTGTGTGTGTGTTTTCATATCTTGTTAACCATTCCTATTATGCATGTTTGAACAAATTTCAGAATACACACAACTCATCTTCTCCAGCTTGGTAAAATGGTGAAAAGAATAAATTAAATTATTCAAATTTCAAATTTTTCCTTAAGAATCAACCTGCCTACTGCCTACATTATTATTTCATACAGTATACAATATTAATTTTATATTTATGTACGTATAAACTACAATCAGATACAATGCATGACATTCGCATGATGACATATGTGGTGGTTTGGAGTTGAAGGAGGAGAAAACATCAAAAAAGTCGTTCATTTTTGTTTGAAATTCGTCAAGAAAAAGGGAGGCAAGGAAAAAAAGGTTATATGATTGCTTGAGGTTTGTGATAATGATGATATAGTGTATACATCCTGCTAAGCCCTCCACCAGCCTTTATTCCTGAATGAAAATGAATCCTTTGTCATTCGAATAAATATGTAAACATATAAACCTATGTACCAAAGAAATCAATCATTAACGGGGGTCAAGTGAGGTCATATGGTCACGAAACTATTCTTATTAAATTCCCCGTCATCGAAAACCGCTAGGTTCTAAGTTTTATTTCAATAGGCCCAATTTCTATGTTTGACCCCTTGTACCAGGGGTCGATTGCGGTCATGAGGTCAGGAAGCCAATTTTATTGGATTTTACGTCATTGAAAACCTCACAGTACTAAGTTTTAGCAAGCTAGCATACCTCCTTACATGTTTGACCCATTGGGGTCAACAGAGGTCATCGGTTTATTTTGCCCAAATTCAATACTAAAGGTCCTAAATACAGAATAAGTCTGTGTACCAATTTTCCGAGAGGTGCCGTATACAGATTCACAGACAGCCACTTTCTCCCATACCCATACAAACAAAGTTCCTGTACATATTTCCATAATGTAACAAATACATTTGGTACATAATAAAGAGCCTCTTGTTGAGTTTGAGAGGATACTCACCCTTTGGACAAAGAGGAATCAAATGCACAGACTAAAATACTAAGCTTGTTTTTCTCTTGATTATGGTACATTTGTATCGTCAGACATAGGATATTATGCTGGTGTTATGAATAGCTATAGGCTTATATGTTTCTTCTAAGCCTCCGTTTATGGCAGTTGGATAATAATAGAAACCCGAAATGATGTCAGCGTTTAAAGCTTTGTTTGGCTTGGGGTACACGGGATAAAATATTATTCTGTATTTTTTACAACTATGTACTATATACATTGAAATCGTGATTTTGTTTGCAAAGAAATTTAAGTTCAGATATTTTTATGATTCATATTGCCCCACATATACATTTGCATGAAATCACGTAGGAATAAGTTTACTTGAACTATAAGAAATATAATAGCCGTGAATGAACTTCCTGAGAACATAACTTATAAACTATATTTACCGTTACACATTATATTTATTAAAGCGTTATAGAAAATTGAAGACATTGGTTTATTTAATTAATTGAAATATTTATAATCTTTTTCTTTATAAATTATCATTGTCTACTGAAAATGTCACATTTGTTGGTACATATTTACCCTTTACTCGCCGTCTGATAAGTGTGAAGAATATTGCAGCTATTACTATGAGAAAAGTTATGATTGCAATGCCCGTCAGAATAGGAATCCAATATGTTTCTGAATATAAATATAAAATTTGAAAGTTAATGGAAATGCTGACGACTTACTCATTTAATAAAATGACAAATATCAGCACTGCTGATATAATTGATTGCTATATACTTACCTGACTCATCAGGTGAGCTGATAAGTAGAATAGACACATTTCTAGATCCGTATTCGTTCAATAATGTTAAATGGAACTCACGTCTATAATCCTCAGATTGTAGATCTACTATTTCAAGAGTTGCAGCATAATTATCTCCCTATAATGAAGAAAAGTGTTTCATGATGAAAGTGCATCTTCATACTTTACTGATAAAATAAAACGTAATATTATAAACTATGGAGAAATAATTGCACTTTGACCAGATTACCATAAGATGCTGGAGATTGGTTTTGTACTTGACGTGATCTTCTCTTATCTCGAACGTTGCGCCAGTTGCTGGATCATATTCAAGAATCCACGAAGCATTCCCCGGTGGATTAACCCGGAAGGTGACATTGATCATGAGGCTGTTATTGTCAGTTATATGCTGAGTAAAGTTAGTATCGGACTGCAGCATTGGGCAATCTAATACAGGCAAGGCAAATCATTGTCATTCTATATTATAACTGTTCATTTACAAAAGGAAAAGACGGTACATTATAATGTGTTCTCGTATTTACATTTCACATCAACAGGAAAAATGGTTGTTTGCTTGTGCTCTTGAGACTGGTACCTGAACGAAGACAGACAGACCAGACGTTTTCCATTGTCTTCCGGTCGAAACGTGTGTTTAAACTGTCGGCATACTTGCTCACCTCTCAACGAAGAATTTTCAAGCTTTTGATCACGTTTGCTTGAATTTCCATCAGAGATATTGTCAATATCTTTGTCGTTTTCTGAAACGAACATTTGGCAAAGCTATGAAAAGTTTTATGACACATTACACTTGAAAATTTAACTATTAATTAATAACTAATGATAATAATCAAAGAGAGCTATTTTACCCAAGTAAATATCAATTGAAACAGGTAGGTTATGATTGTAAGAATTCACGCAGCATGTTACTTCATTATTTGCAGGAAAAGTTTCATTGAAAAATAATCCATTAAGCAAGCTTATTTCCTTGAAATAAGGTTTGTCAACAGATCTGGTTACGTTTAAACTTCCAATCCATGTATGGTCACCTTGTCCTGCAAGAGTACACTCCCACTTGGCAATATGAAAATCAGAAACATTGCTAATAGAAATAGAACAGTCTCCTTTGTCTAAACCCTGTCCTATATAATCGTATGTGCAATTGCACTTAAAACTGTCTTCGTTGTTTCCAGTTTGATTGATGCCCATGCTTTTAGCATCTTTTATTGTCACGATGTATCGTTTACCATGAGGCGGTGGTTGACGCTCCCAACGACAAAATTTCACAGGTCTTCCCCCCGACGAACAAGAAATATTAACGGGTAAGCCTATAATGGCTGGAATACTACTTGATGAAACAACAGCCGGAGCAACATCCCTAGTCGCTGTCGCTACTCGAACGTCTTCGGAAACAGCTATACTTAAAAAAGTAGCTATCAAACATATTTGAAGAAAGTTCACCATTTTAAAGGCTGAAGAGTGAAGATGATCATATTATGATGTCGGGCTATTAGAGTCTGATGAAAATTAGATTTAAATGATTTAATACTTTGTTTTATTCCATTCGTTGGTACGATGGATGAGCTTAAAATTTATCATAGAATACATGTTGTTTCAGTTTCACAAATTTTGCTGATAAAATGTATGTTATTCTTCATCATTTATTCTATTCTATCTAGTTCATTAATGTCTAACGGTCACTAATTTTTTAGTTTGTTTAACCTTTTAGAGCAATACTACAACGCGGTGGTGACTGTTATCTGCTTATCATTAGCAAACGGAAACCATTTAAACAAAGATCAAGTTTGCATTAGTATGTAAATCTACAATCTGGTATTGGCAGAACCCACATTTTACATTTAGCTAATGCTTGTGGCGAATCTTTGTTCATCCTTGCTTATTACGCACTGACAACATATTAAATGTTACGACTATTTTTGGGTAGCAGATCTGTGCAGGACATTTGTCTGTGAAAACAAATAAATTGCCTATGTACTTTTAATATGCATGTAAATAAAGAGGGAGATAAATGAACTAGTATTTACTTTTAGATAAACCCATGCAAAAACATGTAAAATGCATAGTTTATCAATTTTATCCAGTGTAACCATCATATACGGTAATGTTATTTTGTTTCTGAAAATATGCACAACTACTGCTCAGAAATTCTCCGAAACCATAAACTGTAAAAGCTCAATTTACAAAAGGTTGCGTTTGGTGATGAATCGATATTAACTGTTGTATGTAATTATTTGATTTCAATAGTTAAACACAAATGTGTTGAATAATATGCCCTTTGAACAAAATATAGATCATACATATTTCTGTTTCATGAATTAGTTGAATTCAGTAATAAAAACTGGGGTAAAAATGGTAACATTACTTTGGTCATTTTCCGAGTTCTATATTTAGTGTATATTGAGTTACTAATTACCAAATGAATACAATTATTTTTACGCTTCACATTTCAATTGAACTACAGTTTGCTATATGAATTTGACTTGACATTTTGAAATCTATTAAAAGTCTCAAAAAACGCTCACTATTTTATATAAAAATATTGTATATTGTATTATGACGGCAACTTATACTTTTTACTGAAGAACATGTAACATGAAAGCGCGCCATGTAAAATACAGGTATATAATAGAATCCTGTCTTGCAGAGCCTTATTATATTTTATAAGAATATATAAATGTACATCTTATGTACCCAGCATCTTTACAGAGTATACGTGGCTGCTTAACTTTCATTGTGTTATGTTTGCCATTGAAATGTTTGAGTCATTTTATTTTAGCAAGCAACAACTTTAGCATGAATATCACAAACAAACTTGAAAGCTGAACAGAAAAAGGGATCAGAAACAAGAATCTTCAAGACGATTTGGATTTTCCATTCTTCCGACATTACATACGAAATGCCTTATGAGCACGGAAGGAAGCAAGATCCGAATTCACGCAAATGGAAATCTCCTCTACAATGATTGTCACATAAAATATGTGCATATATCCGGAAAGAATTCCTTTAGGACGAGAGAGTTCCTTGCCCACAAAAGAGTGTATATATAAGCTTTACATATTAAACACGTATCGGTTATTGCCATTTTGTGTTATATGCTTATGTGTGAGTTAACAAAAACACACCGACAATGAAAACTGCCTACTTTAGAGTACATAATAAAATAATCATCGAAGACGTGTTGTGTTTGTGAACACGCAAAATTCGGTGGCTGTGGCTGGCAGCAAAGGCAAATAACAAACTTACGCATATATCCCCATATCTCCGTCGATTTTAGCACACTGTGAGTGTGACAAAAGAGAGCCCTTTTTTGAAGAAACGAGCATAATGGTCTATTTCAAAAGGTATCGAAGGCAAACCCGTAAAGGTTTTCCCAAGGGATTTTATAAGATACATTTAAGCATTTTTTTCTGGTTTCTGCTAAAAATAAGACCAGTATATATCGTGGTGAGCTGGTTAGAATTTTAAAAAATCACTTGCTTCAAATTCTAGGAAACCTATATTTTTCTATTCATATTCCATATGATCACAGGATATCGTTTCGTAGTCGTACAGTAGTATCGTCTCCTGCCCTTGCCTATATAAATTTAAATATAATGCTGACTGTTGTGATGCTAGTTGAGTGGCATTCTGCTTTCTCTACCTTTCCCAAAGATGAATGTCATCCAGCCAAAAGAACCTGTCTGAAAAGTACATAAATCCAAAACACCAACGAACGAAGGAACAAGCAACTCGAACCTGAGGGACTTCAAAATGGAAACTATTTTGCCACCTTTGTAGAAGTGCATTTATTAAGGAGACTATATTTCATATAGCTACTGCGTAACTTTTAAGCATCTTTTATATCATCATAAAATAAATGTTTTACGTTCGTGTACAGAAGATGCACACATGGTGCGCGTGTGTTTACTTTTTTACTCACAATATAAAGGCATTTGTGAGATGTGGTATCTATGATGCAGTGTCAGTGTAAGTACCTGTGTAAAGTAGGCAGTTCATTGATCATTTAAAAAGGATTGCTATAGGAAGCACACGACGCAGGCACTCTAAAAAGGAGAAACCTTTTTCCTTTTTCAACCATTAGATCAACGTCTGCTTTCATTTGCACATTGCCCTAACATCATATATATAAGACATCCATTTGTTTGTAGTGCGATTCTCTTTTCGAAAGAGCAACACACACACACACACACACACACACATTCCATTAACTCACATGATCCATTTTTCTTCATTGTATACCTTCAGCTCTGCTATAGTTTCAGAAAACAAGAAGAATCGCGGAGATGGTGGTCCTGGTCCTGGTCCTGGTCCTGGTGCTGCTTCCTCTCCAATATAGCTCTTCTTATTTCCGCCGTCGTCGTCTTCTTCGTATTTTCCCCTGCATTTCAAAGTAGGTATGTATCCTGTAGCTGTTGTGGCATTTGGTTAAGTGAAAAGAGATTAGCGTCAAGGGTTTCCTGTACTTCTATGTGACTACTTCATCACGTCCTCATATGAACCCATATATGCACATCCCATTGTTGCTTTTTTATTTTACAAAGTTTACTTTCTTTACATACTGTTATAATATTTGACAAGGCTGTGCTGAATAAATTTGAATTTCTGCATGCAGATCTCACGAGAGAAAGTGAAATTCTTTTGCATCTAGCACGGTAGTTGAAGATTCACTTTCCCGGAGAAATAGAAACAAAATGTGAAAGTCCACCAGAAATCATTTTCCAAAGATGCAGAAAACGTAGATATATATCTAATATTATTAGCTTCATTATTCCATTCGTAATCTCCACCAGATGTTACTCCTTTTCACTTTCGATAATGCAAGGATTGGGTGGGGTATATATTTGCATGCTATGTCCCATGATACATATCGACGAGGTTTTTGTTTTAAGAAAGAATTATATATACCTTTTGCTAAAGGACTGGAGGTCTATGGGTTAATCTGGGTGACAAGGCAGTAAATGCGAGACCACGCCACATCATCATAGGAGCCATCTTCTTAAGACCAAAACCGGGCCATATACATTTCTCTGCAAAAAAGGCGTCGTACTGCACACGTGAGACTGAAAAGGGCTGGTAAAGCCGCAACGATATTATGGGCTTACATACATTTACGTTTTGTTATAAACTGTCAATAGTGAATAGTGAGCATATGGATATATAGGTATTTGCATATTGTAAAAAGTGGTCTCTTTATTTCCCGGTAATATTTTGATACAGTGGCAGTGCAGTGGTTGCGGTTTCTGGCAGGAAAATCTAGATAATAATGTGATATTGTAAAACATTGTAAGGATTTTATGCATAGATACAGCATTGTGACTTTTTTACCTATTGTTGCTCATACCATATTATCTTTGCAATTGAGTCTGGATAGTGTGTGAAGTGTCAAATTGCTATTTCACTCCTTCATACAGTATGAATCATACTTAAAGTAATTGATCAATTGAGTGCCTACAGTTGACAATGCACATCATATACTATTCCCACAAAATATAAAACAAGCAACTTCAGATCTGTAGAAGTAAGAATTGTTTGCACACTTTTATACACGCTGATAAACAAAATAAAAATCCCCCCTCGGCTACTTTGTCAGTGATTTTAATATGGAGTAACTCCACGAGTTATAGGAAACACTTGGGACCTCAGCCTCCAAATATTTAGTTCTTTATCATTTTTGTGTTCTATGTCAAAAATTAAGTGGGGTTATTAAAGACAAAAACTCAAAAAATTGACCACGAACGGA
>JAQFYG010002814.1:0-13768 GCA_034694325.1 Entomobrya corticalis
ATCCAGTATCCTTTTTTCTTTATAACATTCAAGGTCAATGGGGTGAGGAATAAATTGAAAGGTTGCGAATATTTAAACGTATTCATTGTAATTGGGATAAATAGAAAACTACTTCCAGGAGAGAGCAACAATGATCTGAAGTTATACAATTGTAAATTAGATAGAAAGTTTCGTTCAAACTTGTAGTAAATAATAATATAGTTTTGTGGGTTTAGTTTAGAAATCGATGCTTGAACTTTCTCTAATAGATTGGTTAAAACATCAACGTTCTCAGTTGTTTGCAAGTTTTGGGACACTGATAAGATGGTGTAACTAAAGAACAATAGATAAATCAAACAATATATTGTCATTCTTAAAAGAGATGACATCATAATAAATACAATAAAATTAGTAGAGGAGGTTTTAAAGCTAAAGTGTACTATGTTTGTCTTAAATTTAATGTTATCCTGTGATAAATCACTATATTCAATTTATTTTTAGATGGTAAAATCAAACTGAAATGTTAACAGTTTCCAGAAATCGGTCCTTGTAGATATAACGTGCAACTTTAACATTTTTACGCACTAAATAAAAATAAAAATATGAAGTTCGGGTAATAAAACTAGTTGTTTTTTGAAAAATGTATGCGATGTCAAATAAGGATAATATTTTAATACTTGTTGTTCGTAGTGATGAATGTTGGAAAACTATTTTAAAAATTATTCACCCATGGACAGCCATTGTAACGCTGTTATCCAGCGTTACATAAATTATCTTTCTTTCCAAATTATACAGAAATTATTACTCGTTTTCAGCAATTTAAAAAAATCAAGTAAAGTAAGCAAGTGAGTTTATTTTGCACCTTGATTTACTTAAGATTGTGGCTTTACATTTGACTAGCTTTAACAATTTTGAATCCAAATACTGTCTAACAATTTATTTAAACTTGTTAATGTTCATGTTGTTAATATAGTAGGATGTGTTTTAACCTTGATCATGCTGTACATATAAGTACTTAAAAACTTAAATTGTCTCGAATCGGTTTTGGATATTTTGAAATATCTGGAAAGTTTTTAGAAATTTTAAAAGTGGTTTTAAAGCCAGAAGCTGAGTTGTTTTTGTTCGAAGCTCAAATAAAGTAAAAATGCTTAACGTAAGTAGTTGTAACCGCGTTTTATGGCATGGAAAACAGTTTTGCATAACTCAATCTATTTTTCACAGCAAATGTAATTTATTTTTCATCCGGTGTTTGATTATCAAATTTTGTGGCTTAAGCTGTATATTCGTTGACTATAGATTTAATTTTTCTAACTACCAATATACTATACTGTACCCTATTTTGTTAAAAAATGTATCATAACAGTACTTTCGTATATCGGTCTGTCTTGATGATACGCGTACAATAAAACAATATATGCGAAAAAGTAATAAAGGCAAGTATGAAGTAAACATAATGCATACTTAAATAAATGTATCACAATTTTATGACCGTGTTAGAGGTCAGAGTTTAGGGTAAAACCATTTTATGTTCGTAATATTATAGTACGACTACTTTTTTGGTGTGAATTGTCAATTGTTTCGGTTCAAAATTGAAATCAAATTTTATTTTCAGTTAGGGACTATATTCAGCAAACTACATAACTGGCAATTTATAGATGTAGTACATTTTTTCGTAATTAAATTCGCTGACATTTTATAACTAAAATTTCAGAACAGTTATTATTGTAGTAATGTAACACTAAAGTTCAATGAAAAAAATTTAAAATTGTTTCTGAGTGTGATTTTGTTGTTAATATAAAGTTTTTTTTATCCGAAAATCGATTAACAAAACGAAATGTTTCTATTATATATTGTGGTGTTTTATAATTTACAGTTCATGTCGTGCTCATATACTTAACCACGTATGTCTTTCAAATTTCTTCTGTTTGTATATCAACCAAAGGCTTGAAAATAAGTAAAGGTGATGTCTATTTAAAACATAACATGAAAATGAAAAATAAAACGCCGAAGTGTTCCAATAACTTAGTTTCCCTCCAGCCAATAATATTAACTGGAAGTTCTTTGTTTCTCTTATTTGGGGCAGTGCGAGAAAATAACATGCATATGTATTAAATGTTTTCGACTGAATGTAATAATAGCAGAGCATATTAAGTACATATAGCCATAATCATCGTTCCATAGCATTTATTATTAGTTTTAAAAAACTAAATAAAACAGTTACCCAAGGCTCACCGAAAGAAGATTAAAATGATGCATTGAAGCAATTTTACATCTAACGGTTTCAAACAAATTGCTGAAGATAAGACTGTTTAAGTTTTGAAATTTTAAAACGTTCACTCTTTCAGCTTGTAAACAGGTAAAAGGGACTGTCTTCACAGTATTCACGGTCTGGGCATGAGGTTTCTATAGTAATATTTATTACGATAATGAAGAATTTGATCGTAGTTATGCTTTTGATAATTTCGTGATGATTTTATATAAATATGATTAAAATTTTTGTTTCAAATATATATTTTGTAAAAACTTTACACAATCATTAATATGAAAGAGCGTTCTAAGAAATGCTTTTCGCAACTACATTTACAAATATTCAATCGCTTAACACGATACTTCACGTTTACTTTAACGTTAATAGACTTCTAAACGTTCCCCTAAGAGCACTTTTAACGTAATTAAACTGGTTGATTCTCCCCATTACAAACTGATTGCCACATCTCAACAGCACTAGCCTGCATGACCTCTGAAATATTTTCATTTCTTGGTTTTCCTTTTCTTCTCCCCAGGAATGAAGCTTCCAAGAACCGAAAACCTTGTTTCCACGAATGAAAAGATATTTTCCAGACTGTAGTACAATAATCCAAAACCCCATGCATAAGGGGAACCCCAGTAGTATTGGAGTCTTTGTTAAAAGCTTTAAGTCACTTTAATACCGAATCAAAATAAAATTGCATAAAATTGGCAAAAATATAGCGATTGTATGCGCAATCAGTATTATTGTACCCATAAAACACATAGCGTTTTCATTCAATATCTGAAAGCATCTGTAAACGTTCATTAAGTTTCTTGGAGTTCGGAGTGTATTTAATGTTAAAAAATGCTTCTGATTTAATTTCAACTCTCTTGTTAAGAAAACGGTGACGTAGAATATATACGTTAAAACCATTCCTAGAGTATAAACTGTGGCTAATATTACAATAAAAAGGCAGTATACATGATAAATTCTTAGCAAAATTCCAATTGGGATGGAATAGTATGATACAGGTACCAAACCACCAAGAAATATTATGGTTCTTGGATCATACATACAAATCAACGATATACATACACCCATAACAGACACCGTAAATCCAAAACTAAAAAGAATATTTTCAATCAATATGTTTAGTTTGCTGCGATCCGAATTAAAATGTGGCATATACTGACCTATAAATCAAATAAAAATTTTAATTTTAAATTTATCATCAGTTTAATTTTGAGTAGATAAAACTTTTAGTTACGAACTTACATTCCAGATATCTGAACAACAATAAAAGTCCATTTACTACCCGGCAAACATCATTGGGAAACCAATACAGCACGGAGTATACAAAGATAAGTGAGACTCCACCTATCCAGTAAAAAAGAGTCAAATAGTACCCATCAATATACCCATCTCTGTATAGTTTAACAAGCAAAACAAAAGATGCAAAAGCTCAAATAAGAAGGGCACTGTAGTTTTGCTTTGATTTTTTTATTTTGCCTGAATCTGTTACTACGTGAAACAAAAGATCTTCTTCAATAAATAAGAGCAAATGTATACCAAAGTAACAGCATATTTTGGTGAGGGCTGCATTAACTTTGTAAAAGCGCTTGCTAAACATTTTGGAGAAAATAAAAGCTAACACTCTTTTTGAATTAACGAGAGTTTTGATATTAAGGTTCTTCGTTGGCCTATATGCAAGCAATGATGGCAGAACGGAAAGAGAGTTTCTTCTGAAAACGACATTGAAGCGAGTTTCCGGGTTCAGAATTTCCATGGATAGATTGTAGGTTCCTTCCGTAGTAAGTTAAAGCTTTCGTGACTTGTATAGAAAGGGCTGGCTATAAAGTTTACGAGGTCAGTAAATACATTGTATTTATACAAACGGAAACGGTATTTATTAACTTAACTATATTGTACTTGGATTTTGTACAAAAGGTTTTGCTGAAATTTTTTACAAATGTTTGCATTCAGGTTCTGCAAGTTTCGCAATGAACGTTTACTTAATATCTGGTTTTACAAAATCATTATTTTATACCATGTAGAAATATATTCACAATACGATGGCGGCCTTAATAATAGTGCTTGCTGCTCATGCAAATTGATTAAAGATATACAATTAAAATTATGTTTTTGCACAAATGGTCTTCAGGTGGAGATGTAATTTGGTAGCTCAATTACCATACAACCCTTCCTTTACTTAGATAATCAACTTTGTTTTGTTTCTTAATGAAACATCATTTTCAGGAATCGGACTTATTGAATTGTCAAAAGAACCTTAAATTTGCATCGTAATACACTTTTAAAATAAATAAATTGTGTCATCCTTTCCACAACAAACTGATTTCCTGATCGTAAAAGTATTAATTGACATGACTTATGAAACTTCTTCATTTCTTTTTCTTTTAATTTTTCCTGTCATGAATGATGCTTCCAATAGTTTAGCACCTTGCTTCCCCAACAAACAAATATTTTCCTAATTGCAGTACCAATAGCCATAATCCAAACGTTAATGGAAGAACGATGAGTACGGATACTTTGGTAAACGGTTGTATATCTTTCCAATGTCGAATTTAAATAATATTACACATTATAGGCGCAAACAGTTCAATTTCATGCCAAACCATTAAGTTTTACCCAATGAGCACATATTCATTATTCAGTATATGAAAACATTAAGACATGAATTAGATTATTTTGAGTTCTAAGACTTTCTGATATTAAGTAATGAGTCCGACCAAATCGTAACTCTTTATCCAGAAAACCTGCAAAATATATAGCAAACGTTGGAAAAGGTCTTATGTTGTTATAAAATAATTGCAAAGTATTTCTAAGCAGTACAAATGATATATATTGTAATAAAGATTCAAAAAAGAAAATACCTATGCCTAATGTTCATCAGGAACCAAACCACCAAGAAATATTACGCTTCTGGGATTATAATACACAAATCATTGCTACCAATAAAAGTATTATAAACCAGTAAAACGCAAAAGTAAGAAGCAGCCCGTCTACTATGAAGTTATGCTTGTGAAGATCCGGGTCAGTTTGATACATATTTTTACTTACAGTACAGATGAAAGTAATGAAAAATTACACAAATTTAAAGTGCAAGCTGTTCTTCAAATTTACTTAAAATAAAAATGTCTAGAAAGCATTGAAAGCCCATTTATTACTTGGAAAAATTTCTACGTAAACCAATATAAAACAGAAAATCCAACTACAATGGCAACTCATCCCGTCCTGCAAATTACGGGTAAGGAAATACTTATCTGAGTATATTCGCGAGCTTCCTCTATCAGAGTCATTATCAGAATTTTTGGGTTTTTGATTTTAGACTAATAAATTACTACCAGTCGAGTCGATCAACACCAAAAAATCGGAAGTTGCAATTCAAAAAATTTCATTATCAGAGGTCAAATGTCAAGGGACCACATTGCTGGGATCAAACTGATGCCTACAATTTTTGACTGAAAAAGCTGAAACTGAGCATGAAGGTGACTAATATAATTGTATAAGCTGGGTTAATCTTTTTTATTTTTTCAAAATTCGAATTTTTGCCGTTTTATTTGCAAAAATCGATATTTAGTAACACCACTTCATGAATTCTGTATATGAAATTTTGATGAAAATCGATTCCTCTATGCTCAGTTCAACTTTTTCCGTATTTATGGGACTTTATTTTTCGGGATCGGACTGTGCCACGCCGTAGTGCCCGGGTTTGTCGTAAGGAACACTGGGACAAACGCAAACGCGCATGCGTTCCTTAGTTCGCAAACGCTTCAAGGGACGCAAGCAAAGGACACTGCGGCTGATTGGAAGAAAGAGAAAAAGCTCGGCTCAAAAGGAGTAGTGGTTGCTGAGTGCGTTCAATGCTAGCTTGCGGCAGCAGGGAATCGTGCGAGCACGCTAAAACTTTATTTTCTTTCGCTCTTTAAAAATACGAAATATTAATTTTGCAGAAAAATTTCAGCAACATTGAATTCATCATAATCTGTTGACGCAGTTTTGACTGTTCAGGTGTCATAAAGCTCCTCTACCTGATAACGTTACCTAGTGAGTATAAATGCTGCGTAGGTCAAGGTTTTCTGGTCAGTAGGTCAGGGAATGTCACATGTTGGTTTATGGGCAAAAATTTGTTCTTGCATTTTTTTATTAGAAGGGTCAATGTGAATTAGGTTTTTTGAAGGCCCCCAGGTTAAATCGTACCCCCAGGGTCGTAAGAGGTCAACAATTTTTATTGCGTATTTCGATAGAATGATTAAAACTGGTAACCTTTTGTCAAAAGGCTATGGGTTAAATCATAACCGCGTTCATCATGGTTCGCAAATGTGTATTTCGTCATCTTCATATTTTCATCATGGCTTGACATCACTAGTTTTCCTTGGAATCATTCTGATTAAATTAATTTGAACCGTTTTTAATGTTTTTTAATACTACATAAATATTGTTTGTGCAAGTGAGTTACAGCATTGATGTTTTTTTACTTTTTGCATTCAACATCAGTTTATTAGATTAAAAGTAATTTTAATTCATTAAGAGGTAAGAGGGAGGAACTGTTTGTAGAGGGAGGAACTGTTTGTAGAGGGAGGAACTGTTTGTAGAGGGAGGAACTGTTTGTAGAGGGAGAAGACAACACATAATAAAGCGGAAGATAAATTTTCCCCCCAAAATTATGAAGACATTCAGTGAATGACAAAATTTTATTATTTGTTTTGGTCAGGTCAGTAACTATGCTTACAATATTTCTTTAAATTGTAATAAAAGTTAAAAGGTCTAAATTTTCCCATTATTACTGCTTATTCATGCCACAATAATACACACACACACACACACACACACACACACACACAATTTATCATAAGTTTTGAGTCAGTTTATTGTACTGCAATGACATAATGACAACAATAATTTGATGACGCTAAGCCAAGATTATAAAAATATTAAATCCGTATTTAGCAGAATGAAATAAATTATCAATTAGTTGGAATTCCATTATTTTATTTCAAAAGATATTTTATGCAAAAGAGCTGAATATTCAAAACTAAAACCATGATTACAAAGAGCTACACAAATTATATAAATTAATAGTTCTTATAATACGGACAAATAAGTTTATTGATTAATTATTAAAACTAATTCCAGCTATCACCGCATATTATTGTACTCTTTTGTAATGTGCAAACAAATGAACGTTTTTCAAACAATAGTTACCTATTATACTACAAAATCTTATCTTATCAAAATAAGCTGTATTGTATTACAATTATTGCATAAACATAAAGACAACATGCTAGTCTGACAACAGTTAATATGATATAAAAACCATTTTATCCTAAAAAACTTTCCGTTTTATGTACGGAATAATATTCCTGTCTAGCAAATACTTATAGTCGTCAGCTAAATCAAGAATTGTTTCTCCTTGATTTGTCTTAGCTTTCCAGTTAAATGTTTTCGTGTCACCAAACAAATTTAAAATATGAAAAGTTTTATAATTACGGGTCTGTCCTAAACACATTATGTCTGTCCTATCATCAATATTTTTACTGAACAACAAATGTACAGCAGTTAGCCCATTTATATCTCTTGCGTTGACATCAACTCCAGCCTGAATTAAATACTCAATGGCTTTGTCATTTTTTGCTTTAACAGCAATGTGAAGCATAGTCTGTTTAGAAAAATTAGTAAGTGCCTTTTCATTCACTCCGAGTGTGATAAGGTGGTGTATAACATAGTTATCAATGTGATAAAATACGGCTTCATGTAGAAGCGTATATCCCCTCGAATTGTACGAATTAATGTCTTTGTCTTTTTTAGTCAAGCATTTTAAAATTGAAACACGATCGTTCCAGTCAAGGTCAGGAATATAAACAGTACCCTTCAGGGCAAAGAAAATTGCTTTGTTTCCACATTTAGGCAATTTTATGTTGACATCTATACCTTTGCTAACCAGCATTTCCGTCAATTTAAGCTGGTTTTTACAAAATAATAAAAACATATAATGAAGTGCAGTACGGCCTTCGTTATCAGTATCATTTATGATAGTTTTATATTTTGACAATACGTAAGCTAGCAAGTCCAAGTTTCCAGTTTTTACACAAACATGAATCAAACTAGAGCCATCTTTGTCAACATTTTTAGTATTTGCACCCATGTTTACTAAAGTGTCAATAAATTTGGACGATCTACCCTGCTCAACAGCACAACACAAAAGCGACTTTTTATTTAGTTCATTGCTGTCATGTTTATTTATGTTGAAATCTGATGTGGCATGCAAGAGCTGAAAAGTTTCCAACGTTATCTCAAATGTTTTCATTGCCACCACTAAAGAACTTAAGCCTTTCTCATTGCACTTATATAAGATATCGACCAGCTTTTGATTGATTATCGAATTAATTAGCTTATAGTAGTCATTTGGGCTAATATATTCAGCTACTTGGTGCAAAAATGTGTTTCTGCTATAGTCTCTTATAAATGTGTCTGACCCAAGTTTTATTAAATGAATAAGTAGATCTACATGAACGAATGGACCAAAGAGCGGAGATGAACCGGATTCATAGTGTGGTTGTTCCAATAGATTAGGTCTAATCTTTACTAACGTACTAAGAATTTTGACTTTTTCCTCGATTACAAAATCTTCTACTCCTTTAGTATTCACGACACAGACAAAAAACAAACGACGAAACTTTTGGTTTAGTGACTCTATCTTCAAAATTTCTTGGAACCCTTGTTTCTCTAAAAGAAACTCTACAATTTCAAAGTTTCCTCTCATAACTGCGTTATGAAGTAAAGTACCAAAACTAAATAATCGACTACCAAATTCCAAATCAAATGGCTGCAATTTGGGCGACCTGGTATCATAATATATTACTCGTTTTATATTCCGAACGTGTTTTTGCAGAGAAATGTTGTTAAAGTTTTGACAACAAGTTTTTATTGCTGCAAATGAGCCAAGTTTAATAGTTTCCATCAATTTCCTTTCTTCGCGAACGTCATTAGGATCCAAACCTGGAGTTTTGTCTTTAAACAAAATTTCAAATTCTTTTGCTAAGGTTTTTACCGACAATGTTTTGTAAACATTGTCTTCAAAGTTTTTTTGCGGTTTTGCCATTGTATGGGTTTTTGTTGAAGGAGATGAATTAGATAATATGTTATTTGATGAGAACGATTGTTCACTGTTAGGAAATTTTGCCGATTTCTGGTTATTTGAATCTATAAATAAACACAATATCTATGTAGTTGTGTAAATAATATTTAAATGTAATTTTTAAAATACTTTTGTTTTAAAACTTTTCCCATACCAAGAATAAAGTTGAAATTGTAGTTGTCGACAAAGTATGGCTTGAGGCTGTGGCCGTCCTTTAGACTTTGTAAAGACTGAAGTAGTACAGGAAGCAATAGATAGAATCGTTTGTCCCAATATTCTATAAATTTGTCTGGTAACTCGCCCAATACCTTCTTTACCGATTGTGGGATTGACTCAAAATCATTTTTGCGTCCTACAATAGCGTTGATCAGTTCTTTTATATTAGAACTTGTCGAATCCAATTTGCCTAAAAACTCTCGCACTTCTGGAGAAATATTTTTAGGCCAGCTCATAAAATAGGAAGAGTCTATGCGACTAATACATTGCCTTACATCTCCAGAATTTGTCTTAAAACCCGTGGAAACATCGGAAAGAAAGGAAAGCTTCTTGTCCGATGACCAAAAGAATAGATGGGATAGAAGGGCTGAAGATGGTGGTCGCTCCTTGTGATTGTACTTAATCATATCTCGAATCAAGGAAATTACGCCATTCTCTTTACAAGTGAGCTCACTTATCTTCAGTGAAAATTTATCATCCAGAATATTAGTTAAACGACGGAATTTGTGTCCAAAAGGGTGGCTTCCATTTGTCAGTACAAAGTAGTAAACACATCCAAGAGAAAATATGTCGGCAGCAAATGACTATAAAGGTAAATAGTTATAAAGCTTATACAGTTATGTAGCACTAGTTACTAATAATTATTATTTGATTTGATAAATGAATGCCAAGTTACCATTTTCAACACAGTTTTGGCAGACGGGTTCCCCTCCAAATATTTCGCAACTTCTGGTGCAATCCAACCATTAGTTCCAATGACTAATCCACTACTTCCCAAAGTACAGCTTGTTTTGTCATCAAGAACCTTCTTGGACATTCCAAAATCCGATATTTTCACCCGAAATCCATCTTGTTGTAGTACACTAATCAAAATATTAGCCGGTTTGAGGTCTCCATGAATTATGTTATTTTTGTGAAGGTGTGCAATTCCTGATGTCGCTTGTCTAAGAACTTCTACAGGATCAAAATTCTCTTTTCGATTCGACTCCACCCATTCATCAAGGTTAAATGAGCATAGCTCCAAGGCTATCAAAATGTATGAGTCAATAACCTCAGCTGTGTAATATTGAACTATATTTTCATGCCAGTCGACAGTTTTAAGGAGATTGATTTCTTTAAGTGCTTGGGTTACATCGATGTCGTCAAGGCTTATCTGCTTTACTGCAACATCTCGAATTCCAAATTTGCCCCGAAAAACTTTGGTGCTACTTGCTCCAGTGCCAATTTTGATGTTTCGGTCGTATGTGATTTGATTTTTCAGAGACTTGCCAGCTACTCCATTTACTCGGATGATTTTATGAAGAATTTCATGTGCTCCAGTTTGTCGGGTTTGAAGTAGCGCGTCTTTTATGATTTTGTAGCCATTTTTTCGAGTTTTTAGAATGTCGTAAAGCTTCTTTGATTTCTCATGGGAATTTAAAATTTTATTTTCCTATACAAATTTAAAAGATTTTGATTTTCAGAGAAGATTTTCCAAGTTGTGTATATAAATATTATATATTATATAAATCTGAATATAAGATAAAGGGTTTCGTATAAAGAATATCATGACGTACCAATACAGCCACGTCGTTACTTCCCAAAATGTCTTGTGCGGATAGGATGGCTAGTAAATGCTCGCTGCATATTGTTAATTCAATCAGTCTTGGCAAATTTTTATTGATGTGATCCTTTTCTTGGTCGTTCATTTTTAGATTTTCCAGTTCTATGATGCAATAAATTAAAATAAATAATCAGCTGGTTAAAAGTTATTCATGGATTGTATTGTGTGCATTGTCATTGCCGATTCATTTTAAGATTGCTTGTGACGACATGAATTAAATCATCACACATAGTCATAAAAGATTATACATCATCACTGCAATTTGAGTGGCCAATTAAACCTTGATATTAAATGACAAGCCATCAATCATGATAAGAATTATGCAAAACTTCCAAACTTCATCATTAGACCCAGACACGATGTAATCTATTGATAACTTTTAAATTATGCACATGCTGTATAAATGATGGGAAAAACTACTATGGAATTTTGGCTGACCTTACATTTTCAAGTTAATCAACTATAACACGATTTAACTTTTTCTGTTAAGGATAATTTTGTTTTCTACTGTTTATTTGATTGGAAGCATTTCAGTCCATGACTACATACAAAAAATAACTTATAACATTAAACAGGTATTAGAGTATAAAAACGCGTTTTATTAAGAATGTTAGAATCTGTTAGCTAATTTGCTCATATCTTATTTAATATTTAGATGGAATATTTTTCAAAAGAATATCGAAATATGCTACAAAAGAATTAAACTCTTCATTGTTCAAGTTTCTCTTCATTGTAAAAGATAAAAAATGAAGCAGTAATGTGTACACATGCCGTTCACGTAAATTTTTAAGAAGTTTTAATGTTTAAATGTACAATGGATGGATACTGGTTCATCGTTTTTTGCCCGAAACATTCACATAAATATTATAAAATCGGCAAGGTGTTCAATATGCTTTATGTATGTAATAAATTTTAAATTCTTAAATAAATTTCTTACTAATTCCTCCAGATCTATTCCAATTTCGATTGAAACTGTGATGAGTTCAGAATGGATATATAACTACGTAAACTTTACGTAACTAAAACACTGTTTGCCAGGTTTGAAATAATTTGTACTATTATAAATGTATATAAAGAACCGTTTACAATTTTTGAGCTTGAAGCTAGTCTGAAGTCTGAACCATCAACGCTCATAACATTTTATTCCAAGTTAAATTATTACTGATTAGAACTTTCAGGTTGTTATCATGACATAATGAATCAGGAATGTTGTTTGAAGTACCGTGCGTATCGGAATTGTTTTTAGGACAGATAAGGACAATGCTATACAGATAAAACTTCCATTTATTAATAGTAAATGTTGATAAGCTGTGGTTTCTTTACTACAAGTAAAAAACATATGAATGAGACTGTGTGTTGCTTGATTGATGACAAATCTGAATTCAAAAAAACAAATAAGTACTTTGCTTATCGACTGATGACAGTATACAGAATAATTATTTTTCCCTATGATTAATTCAATTGGTTTCTTTTTAGTTTTATAAGTTTTTATGACTAATAATATGAAAAGCGCATTTTATCTAATCCAATGCCAGTTGCAATTATAATTTATTATCTATCACTAGGTATTGAGTTGTGATTGATTAATAATAATTGAAATGGATGATGGCCTTCCCAGAAAATAACCAAACTTATTATGAATGATGTCGTTTCCGGCAGGAAAAATGGCATTAAATTAATTGGAGCTGTGAGGAATTTATGTATTATAAAATATAAGGAGATATAAATTCGTAATATTTGATGAAATGGTTGAAGAATAAAGTAAATTGCAACTCAATATGAAAACAGATTTTTATTATCTCTAATTGTCAATATTATTTTTGTGGCTTTTTGCACTTTATTTCATCCCTCAAGGGAAAAACGACTTTTGTGACGTGTCGAATTGTCGTGACTATTGCGGCAATTCAATCGCCAGACGGCTTGATTGATAATTGGAATGCTTATTGTTTGTGTTATTCGTAATCAAAAATACTTGGTACATTTTATCGGACATTGATGGAAACCTAGCAAACCACATAGAAATAAATGTTTTCTGTTTCGTCCTCATTTACAATAGACTGCATTTCGTCATTTTATGATGATACTACGGACTCCCTATTCTGAGAGATCACAAATGGACTGACAAAGAGCCCATATTGGCTCTTACGTAGTGAGCCCATCTTGGCTCCACGTCGGTCGTCGTAGGCCCCTGCAAACCAACTGATTTTGTGCAGCTGTGCCTATGTGGTACTAATTGTAAGTTCGCAAATACATTTTTCTCAAGCAGAAAAGTAAAAATCGCAATTAATAAGCCAATACAAAAATATAACGATAACATTTCCTTTGAGCTTAGCACTCTCCGGTTTCAGTGGATCCTGTTGATAAGAGCTCCTGGTCCCTCCTAAGACTTTTGGTAGCCATCTTGCAATTCCAGATTCCTGTATTATTTGCAGCCTTGTTACCACATTTGGATCTCCGTAGTTTTTGACATCAAATGCGATGCTAAAGTTATGATATACCTCAACACCTACGGAAACCAGTGATTGCCCAATAGGAAAAGATAAGTTAAAATCACGAAAATTTGAAGAGTTGAAATTACGTTGCA
>JAQFYG010002815.1:0-13767 GCA_034694325.1 Entomobrya corticalis
CAACAATTTTTGTTCTTTCAATTTGAATAAATACAAAGATTATATATACAATTTAATTTAATGCTTATTTTCATCAAAGCTTTTCATGTTGCATAAAATAAATTCAGATTTGTCTTTAAAATTTAAAACCTTATCTTGAATATCACATAAAACTTTGCACTGGATAATTAATGAGCTACTAAATACAGAATAACGCAGCAAAAGCATAACTGCATTGTTATTATTCAAACTCAGGTAAGCATGTTTGCATAGAATATCTCGTCTGACTGCACTCTCAACTTTTTTTCCATTCCTCCTGGCTCATTGCATTTTTCTTAAAGTTTCTCTATAAGCTCTCTAATCACAGTTATTACCCTTTCGTTCCACTCAACTTCTATGAATAAAAGAAATGAACATATAACAGCGCTTCAAGAAAGGGATAACGAATCCATCCAGAAAACTCACTCATTTTCTACGTGTGTGCTTTAAAAAATCTACACGCTATAATTTTTTCCATCCTTTTCTTTATATTGCTCCAGCAAGGAACAATATTATAAAGGGAAAAGCCTCATCATCGCTACCATCGTCGTCGTCGTACTCGTAGTCATCAACAAACACAACGAGTTTGCTAAATAGAAGCTGAACACTATAAGTTGAGGTGGTGGAAGTGGAAGTAAAGAGAGCTGGATGATGATAGAAAAGTAGAAGAAGAAGTATTAAAGTAGTGTAGCAATAGAGTGAAATGGTTTTAGTAGATTCTCAAGGAAATCCAGAGAGCTAACACCATACCATACCGCACCACACCAACACCACCATCACTACTTTATTTTTTATTCCACCAACAACCACCATCACCGCTTTAGTTTCATACTACAATCGTGTTGATGATGATGAAGCAAAGCGTGAGTTTAGTGGAAATAGAGAGAAAGAGTATAAAAGAAGTAGAGAGCATAAAAAAGCTTAAAGTATAGCAGAAAGAGAAAAGGAGAGAGAATAGTAGAGTAGTAAATGGTATAAGTGAGTAATATAATAATAGAATGGAAAAACAGTGCAATAGTTTGAAAGAGAGAGAAAATGAGTGAGAGACGACGGAGATGGAGAGAGAGGAGCATGAGAAGACGAAGAAGAAAAGAAGGAAGGTTAGAAGCTTTTGCTTGATAGTTGTTGTTAGTATGTGTGTGTATCTGTGACTGACATGTGTCATGCGTTTTGATGGGTCCTTCCTCGACATGGATAAAAAACATCTATAGAGAACACACATAGACAAGATTATAATGCACTTTACAAAAGAAAATCATATAAACCTTATAGTATTATATCCTGAAAACCAAGTTAGAATGCTGGCGAAAAAAGAGAAGGATAAGTATGAAAACCTGTACCACTATGCCACACAAGCAGGCACAGAAGAACACCATAAAACGAAACCACATGCACCACATCCATAAGCGAAAAGCGAGAAAAGAGTGAAAGAAAAAAATATACGGAAAGAATGGCAGAGAAAAAAGAAAGGCAAAAGGAGAGAGAAAACAGACCAGCAGTATAATATACTATTTGATATATATATATATATATTCTTTGGTAATAGTTGATACCCGTCGTCGTCGTTGGATTTTTTATATGATGATACCTTTTGCCTTCTGATACTTCACTTTTTTCGTCTCCTACCAGCTTGTCGAATACTTTCTCCCGAGTTTGTCAAGTTTTTTCTTCACTACTACTATTCCTGTAGATCTTTCTCTTTTTTATAGGCAGAGCTCAATATTATTATTATTATTATCATGGTATAAAATATTACATTATCTTTAAAGAGAAAGAAGTGATATAAAAAGGAGAGAGTACAATAACATTGTTGTCCTCCTGTCCGTGTCATGCTTTTATAGAGACATTACTATTACAACAAGAAGTAGTAGTAGTAGCTGTGCATATTATAAAATAACAACTCAAACTCCTTTAACTTCTTTACTCTCTCTAGATTTTTTTTCGCAAATTTGGATAAAGATGAATAGGATGATGATAAGGATGATGCTCTAGTAGTATAAAAAAAGCTGGAAAGTTAAAAGATTGTTGTGATGTGAATGAAGGCAAGAAATCTCCAGTAGCTCACAACAAACAAGGAACTCAAACAAAATATAATGTTGTTAAAAGAATGAAGATGAGGATGTCTTATGCCTTGTAAAACTGTTCTGTTGTTTTTTCTCAACTCTTCTCTCTTCAGAACTGATGATGACATTTTCTCTTTTTTTCTTCACTCACAAGTACGTGTACCACATTTAATATTTAATTTTTCATGTTTCTTTCATCCGCTTCTCTTTTGAGAGTGACGAAAGCGGGAAAAAATATAAGAGATGAAGATTTTTTGTTGTTGTGGTTTGATGGCAGGGGTGGTGATTAAGACAGCTTATTATAAAAGAGATCATTCTTTAGTTTATTTTTCTGTTGTTTGACCTGACCTGACTAAAACAAAAACAAAGATCAAGGGATCTTTGTATTTTTTATCCTTTCAGTTCCATCATCAAAGAAGGAACGGAGAAAGAAACACGACATGGTTTGTTGTCTTTCCTTGTTCATCGGTATAAAAATACATCTTGCTTGTTGGTTGTATAGTAAAAACAAGCTAGTAGTAAATAAAATATGATGATGATAATGACGAGATTAGCAACTAATTTTTTACACACGGAAAAATCCCACACAAAAATGAATGGGTTATGACATGACGAGTATTAAAACAAAAAAATCTCCTATCATCATCAGAAGAAACGCGACTATCGTCGACCTCGTCCTTATATATTTTTTTCTTAAGTCTCCAGTCAAGCATTACGGATCAAAAGTCAAAAAATGGTCTTTCTATACTTCTGAAAATACATAATAATCCTTTCGCTTAAAGTATAAAGAGAAAAAGTTAACTTTGGAAAAATAATCAAAAACAGAGAAATCCATCTTTTAATGCTTCTCTGCTGTTGCTGGCGTACAAAAAACATAAATTAAGAAAGAATCAACTTGAAGCATAAAGAAAAATTGAAGATGAAGAAGAAGAGGACAAGACGGTTTTGTTTCTGTCGGTTAAATAACCAATAATGAAAAGGCTTTACCCGTTGACTTTCTTCACGCTAGCTAAACTACAGCAGTACTCCCTTTACATCCTGATTGGTAAAAATGGTAAAGAGATCCATTTTTTCTATGCTCTTGTTTTTTTGCTGACAACTGCTGCTGTATGTCAAGGATTAATTAAGTTTGTCCTTCTCCTTTTTTGCTCACTTGTCGCTTTTTATATATTCTCGTTCTTTTTTGAAAAAAAATGTACTGGCGAAGAAGGCAGCAATCGTTTATTGGTTCGTTGCGCATGCATGTAATATGTACTACGTGATTACTTGGTCGGCGTAGCGGGCGCATTGTACGGCGATAGCCGTTATATATAGTCCTACGCTACGCTTCACTTTTTTTACGTTTGCATTTCCATGCACGCGTGCATTTACGCTAGGTTGCTTGTTCAAACAGATTTGGATGAAAAAAATACAAGCAAACGAACCACGTCAATGTCAGAGTGTCACCGACCATCACAAATTCCAGTGAGTTGTCTTTTCTCCTTCGCTTTTCCTCTTTACTCTCTCCTCCTTCATAGTTTAAAGAACGGGAAATGAAGAAAAGGACAAGAAGTCGTTCATCTAATCAAGATATATATTTTTTAACTCGTTCTCCTTAGAAATGTACAAAACAAATTAATCCGTTCCTTTTCCTTCATCAACAACATCAGCAAATGAAGTCATTCTGCCGTTCATAATGAAATCTTTCCGAAGAAAAGAAAAAAAATCGTCTGCTGTTTTTTATACTTTCTTCATCTCATAACTCCAGCTTACCCGTTTTCTACTTGTCGTTTGGTTTGTTAACTTTGTTTCGAAAATTATTACTGGACGGATACGATTATATGTTATGCATTAACTTTCTTTTATGTAACGGTGAGCCTTAGATTTTTTATTTAGGAAGGATGTAGTAGATATATTCATGTAGAAATTAAGAGTATTAAGAATAGAAAAACAAAAAGTCAAAAGTCAAAGTTTTCTCTTTCCCTCATCTTCTGTTGGTGATGTTGGCTCACTCATAAAATGATGATGGTAGACATTGAGTTTTTTTAGCTGGATGAAGTTTCCGTTTTGGCTCTTGTCCCTCAAAAATGTCTTGAGCAAATATGCATACATACACCTTTTACCATACAAATCATTTTATTACTTCATTTTACTAACTAGTTAACTAGTCGTCATCATCATATCATAATCAACAAGAGTAAAAAAGAAACAAGACTTTTCCGTGTCTTTCTTACGGAAATGTTTTGGAGTGTACGGGCTTAAAAAACAAGTTAACTTACCTAGATGTTTTTGACTAGTTTATTTTCGAAATGTTACTCACTACTGCTATATTTTTTGCTGCAATGTAAATTTGTGATGGTGGTGGAGTTTCGGAATAGTAGAGGAGCACATATTATGTGTAACAAACAGCCTTAAATAATCCGTCAGTCAAGAAGTCTGGCTAGAGAGCCGGGGTTGACGGGCTGTTTACGTGTGTACATACGACGGATGTGTTTGTGTGTATGGTTTGAATTTGTTTGAATTAGGTATGCACGTACACAAAAAAAGTAGTGGTAGTGGTAAGGAACATGAGTGAAAAACGTATAGAAACTGGAAAATGTTGGGAAGATCACATGGAGAATAGAATAGATTGGAAGGATGATAATAATCTGTGAGAGAAGCACATATAGATACTGGCAGGGAGGGAGTTGCGTATCGTGCTGTTGTTATGCTTGCTGTTGCTCATCTGATGATTCTCTGGTTGAAAAGTTGGCATATTTCACTGGATATATTTTATGCACGAGTTAATACATCAGTCAGTCAGTTTGACTTTTGGTGGATGGATGTGACTTGTTAGGATGTTGCTGCTGCTGCTACTGCCTCTGGAAAATCGTCAAATTTTACATAAAAGTAGACAGCCAAAGTATAACTACGTAGTAGATAGTTTTTGCTAGGTATAATGTGTTTCGAAACTATCGCAAATAGATGATAGGTCTTCACTTTTGACGAGCATTCTTTCTACATAACACAAATGTCACAAAGGTGACCTTACCTTTCCCGTCCAGACGATGTAAAAAGATCAATTCAAATTATTTTTATGGCGTGCTTTTAGCAATTTAGTCATCTGTCTTCTCATTTTTTTCTTTTTGAAATATTTCACATTTTTAAATTTAATTTTATACTAATTTATGCATCAAATAAACTGAAACAGAAGAAAAATATTAGACTGACGTCTGTAAACGGCGACAGTGAAAATTCATTAAACACATTTTGCATGCGATTGGAATGAGAGCTCGACTCAGAACAAGACAATCATTTCATCCGTTTTTGCGACATTATTGGATACCGCCAGATATTTCATTTATGTGTTAATAACAAAACTTAATCATGCTGTTCTTCTACCATTAGCCATCAAGGAATCATCTTTGATTGATATCATCAATATTTACATTAAATTAGTTCGTTATTCATTTGTTTAATAACTGTATTTCCATTTCAAGTGAAATTTGATAAACATATTTTTCCTCGTAAGCTATGGGGTGGAATGATACGATGTAAAATTGTGTTCAAGTTAAGAGAAAACGGACTTGACCATGAACTTTAAAATCTTGTTCATGCGGTTCATGCACAAAATAATTTTATATGTGTATGGTCAGGGTGACAATGAATATCAAGAAATAAAAAATGATAAATACCTCTTTTGAAGTGAAACAGCACGAAAGTTTTGTGACCATTAGTTCTCCGTATTATTTTTACTGTCAGTTTTTATATAAAATTGCTCCTGCCACAGAGGCTAGTACTAGCACAGCTGCTTACTGAAGCGAGTTTATTGAAAAATCACATGCATATCTAAATTGAGAATCAAAAGCAATTTTTCTTTATTTTTTGTTCTTTCATTTTTTTGTCTCCTTTCCTTGATCATGTCATCTAATATCTGGTATCACCTATTACAAAATAAACAAAAAACCACATCGTTTATAAATGTTGATGGAAGGAAAATAGATAACAATATTATCGCAGCTCTACACAATAAGCCACTAATCAGTTCATATACACATTTTAGTACACAATATTCACCTCTCTTGAACGAATACATATTTTATTACATCTTTGAATATTTTTATTATCTTGGCTAATACAAAATGCGCATATTGTAATTCTCATTTTTGTGGCATTGTAATAATAGATAATAAGCAAACAAAAGCCATGCAACGAGCGCAAAACCCATCAGATTTTTTTATTCCATCACATCATCATCATCCGTCCAACTCTCTATCTATCCGTCCATCCATCCATCTCTAATAGCCATAAATAACTCAAAAATGTCCAGAAAGAAAATATTCTAAAACCTTTTATTCTTCATGTTCTTTTCTTCCCTCTCAAACAACACTTGTGTCAGGCTGAATAATGAATAGCTCTGCATCAATTATTTATTGACTGGGCAGCCTGTCAAAGAATCTTTTTGCTATGGTTTGCTTGGCTGGTTATAGTTGCTTGTCTTCAGGTTTTGGATCAGCAGATGAGAGATGCTTTCATGTTGTTGTGTGTAGAATAATATGTGTACGCATATAAATACTTGCTCACTTTCAAGTGTCTACTGCAAGCCTTCTTCTTGGTGTGTAAAATGCTTTTTAAAGAGGAGTGTATTAAGGATGATGATGGGATGATGACTTTGACGATTGCAATGATTTTGAGTTGGCGATACACAGACTCATAAATACCATTTACTAGCGTAAGTGGTTTCATTTTCGTTGTTGTTGAAGAAGCAAGTACAAAAATTCATAATATCTGGTAAATAAATACAATATTGTATTTTAAAGACAAGAAAATGATTCTAAGCAAAAAATGTGATTCTCACACTTGTTCTTCATAAGCAGATCAGTTTTTACATAAGATCACACTGAAGCATAGGTACTAGATATTAAATATAGCAACACACCTTCTTTACCCCTATAAATGACTGACTAACTATTTCATTATTGTCCATCACAAAAAGCTCAATATAATAGAATACTTATAGAATATCATCATCTCATCATTATATTTATCATTAACTCATGCAAGACTTAAAATAAGGTAAGCGACAATATCGAGGTACATTGCAGAGCCATCACTTAACGAGTTATAATAGTAATGCATAAAAACAAGGCCGTTGACGACTGATGACAACCACAAAGTTAATCATGTGGTGGTGGTGGTGGTATGCAACAGAAAGGGTAAAACGAGCCAACAACAACTAAAGAATTTGTATACTCATATTATCCATGCATTATGCATGTAGATATTAAATGAAATATATTTATATTGTGACTTATTACGTAGGTATATCCAGTTGTATATTATACTCATCCATATAAATTAGATTAGATTCTTTATGCGATCATGATCTACCGAGTACATCTTCATTTTTGCCTTAAATAATAAATATGTGTTTATTGTGTACAATGCGAGATGATGTACTTCGCGGTACTCTATGCCATTCCGTATTATTACTTATGTGATGTGATATAAACAAGGCCAAAGACAGACCTGTATTGTTCCACTTGATCATTTTTTATAGCAGCAGCTTCAGCAGTAGTTGTTGTTTGGTGATGGTGAGTAGACGAGTTGAGTATGAGTGAATGAGTAAAGACGTTATATAGGCTTAAAAAGCTATCTTGTCAAACCTTTCAAAAAGTAAAAGAATTATTAGACATATCTATTTTTTGTCGGCAGTTTTAACTTTTTTATAGTTTTTAAGTTTTCAGTTGTTGTTGAATATGACGATGATCATAATGATGGTAGAATAGTGGTGATCGAGATCGCTCTGCTCTTTTTTCGTCTTTGAAGACAAGTGTAATGCATTGCAATAAAGGACTTTAGTTTTTTTCTAAACAAAATTTTGTTGAGCTGATTGTGTTAGTGAATGCACGAAAATGAGCTGAAAAGCGATAGAAACAAACAAGAAGAAAAAGGAATGATGAGGATGAGAATATGATGGTGGTAATGATGATGATGATGATGATGAAAAGCATAAAGCCTTTTCGTTTCGATCTTGTTCACTCTTGCTGTCCATCTTCTTTTGCTCCATCCATCTATCCAAAAGAATCGAGCATGCATCACATCACGAAAACGAAAGAATTATGACGGCATGAGAGACAGCCGTCATAAAAAGATTGAAAGGAATCTGTTCCTCTTCTTCTTCATCATCTACTCTTCTATTTTATAGCTTTACCCTTTCTTACTAAAGCGAAGTTTTAAAAAAGAGTCAAGCATGTCGACTGAGTTACGTATTATTATTATGTGCCTCTAGTAGGTAATATATATACATAAATAATTCCTTTATGATTGCTCACTATATAATAATACTTACTACTACACACATTTCACATTATGTGAACAAGTGGACAAAAAATAATAATACATGTATATCCTTTTGGAAAAGCAATAATAAATCCATCCATCTATCCATCTTGTACCATTTTCATCCCCCAACAATCCAAAAATGAACATAATAATTGTACATACATTTTTTGCTAGCTAGTAAAACTACCAGTATATTTTTTGTGTCAGAAACTCAACTACTTCTCTACCAATAATAATAATATTGTTATTACTACCATCTTCTTCTTGGTCCTCGTCATCCCCATCATCACAAAAGTCAAAGTCAAGTAAAGGATTTACTACAGCCAGTCATTATTCTGCTCGACTTATTCTCTTTTTCCTCTTTTGTTCAACTATTTTTTTGCCTTTTCGCATAATCTCCAAAATAAGAAGGGTTGAAGATGAGAGATGCATAATAACATTATAAAAATTCTTAGGGTTTGCTTTATGCGTTTTATGGCAGCGATAACTTTTTTAAACGTCATCTTCACTTTTGATTTTCAGCAATTTTACTCTTAAGTTTCGTCATTTCAATCACACTCGACTTGTTTAGATACCAGTGAGTGAGATTTTAGCAGTTTTGGATCATTTCAATCGTGTAGCCTTGTTAAGAATAAAATATTCAAGTACATCTGTCATACACATGGCTTTATTGGCATTTTTGCAATTTCTTTTACATTTTCAAAGATGTCATGCATCAAAATAGAGCAAAAACAAGAAGAAGAGGGGATGGGGACGAGCAAATAGGGTAGTGACGGTGGTGTAAATTATAAGAACTAGTCTCTAGGCAAAAAATAAATATTCCTCATGAAAGGATGATGAGGATGAGCTTGCTTTATTGTTTCGTTTTTTAAGATGCTACACATATTATCAATTATTATTGCCACGAAAAGATTATGACAATGCACTGCTTTTAGAAAAGCCCTCCACTTGATGAGGAGGTTGTTTCATGATAATCTTGTGATATGATGCTGCGTTTGCTCTGCTGATGCTTGATGGATGGATAGACAGACAGAAAGACTGACAGGTCGGTCGAGTTCTTGGAGAGTTGAGTTGATTCACGAAAAAATATAAAATTCATACTATCAGCTAAATAAGAAGGGTAATAAAATAAGTACGTGAGCATGACATACACCACTGCCAGCAGTGCCATCACATCACCAACCGCCATCAGCAAAAAGAAGAGCTCCGTATAAGCAAAAAAATATTTTAAAACTATTATATATTATTCACGATCTTATTCTTTCAAAATTTCGTTATTGTTGTTGATGATCATGATGATGTATTTCAGTGTGTTTATGAGGGAGAGCGAGAATTTGGTTTTTTGCAGACATGAGACAGATATAGATAATCAAACGCAGATGGACGATAGAGACGAGAAACATAAAAAGCACAATGTTTGTGAGAATATACATATTAAAAAGTTATGCAAGTAAAAAGAAATAATGCATCATCTAAAGTATTAGTGGTAGTGCTGGTGGATGATATGATAGTAGTGGAGCAATGAAAAGGTGAATTTATGGGCCAGGTTGATGATAAACAATGGGAAGCTGGTTGTTTTATAATGGCAATTTAGTCATCATGAATCATGACTTGTGAGTCTTGGTGAAGTAGTACTTTGTACGATAAAAAGTATTTTGTTGTTGTAGTGGATGGTGGATCACGTGGAATCAAATGGAAAAGGAGATTCTCTGGTATGTGAGCTTAAAAACACATTTTTCCTTTGGTTCATATGATACTCGTCTAATGATATTGTCTACTACTTGGCTCCTGTAGGCTTGGCTGCTACTTGAACGTACCTAAGTAAAATTTATGTATTTGGATATGTACATATTTTAAGGCAATAAGGCTCTCTGTGTGTGTTGTATATGGCTTCTTTATCTATCTACCTGCCTGAGATTTTTATTGGTTTTATGTGAACGTCATGTATTAACTCGTCTTCTTTGACCAAAAAGAATGAAAAATGAGTTGGGATCTATAATTCATACAGACATACATGGAAATTTCACCAGTCAAGAGAGGAACAAGAGGCATAAAAAGCAAGTAAATGAAGAGCTACCACACTGAGAACAAAGAAAGGATGATGTTTTATGAATCTGATAATGATATTACAATAATGATGTATAACCGCGATTTTGGAAGGGATGTATATCAAATTGTTGATGATGTGTATTGTGAAAATTGTTTTGTCTATATGATCCTTTCAAGATGATAGTTTACTGCTACGACTATTAACGGGGTAGACAGCGGAACAATAAGTAGTATTTGGCAAGATAATGATGGGATAGGGGTGCAATATTTTTTCCATGTTTGAAGTAGCCAGTTGTAAAAAAAGTCCTAAACAATTTAGGAGGTGAAGCGAAGGTCAAAAGTATAGAGGTATAGATGTGCTAGTTTCTACTTCTAAGTAATTACGAATTTATTGTAGTTTACAAAAAAAGTAATCGTAAAAAATAATGTAGTACATTGTGTTGTTCAGAAATAATAAGGAAATAAACGTATTTAGGTATGTCCATTATTTGATGTATTTTTGTAAATGAATAAAAAGTTGAAAGTAAAATTAAATATATGTAGTATGATCAGTCAGGTCGAACAGAAACATGTTTTACGTGAGATTAAGATTGCAAACTATCGAAAGGGTGGTCTTACATCGTTTCTGTATTGCTTCCCTGTTCCCTAGCTCTTCTTAATGTTCTATTGCTATTGTCATCATACAACATTCATATTATTATTTGTTCCTAGCGAACCCTTTCCATTTTCTCAGACACTGTTATATGGTAGATGAAACACTTTCACCTATTCCCTTTCTCATCCAACTTTGTTTTCTATGACCATGGCCTGTCTCCATATATTCTTTCCATTTCTTCTACTCATTTTGTTGGTGATGCTTTTCCTTCACTCTCACACATTGCATCGTGTACATGTGTGTGGTAATGGTGTTTTGTGCGTTGTTGTTATTACTTCTTCTTTAGTATGACCACCGAAATAGTAGCACTGTGGTGTTGTTAGTTCAGTCGCCCGTGTTACATTCATCTATCCATCCATCCGACTGTCCATCCGCTGTCCGTCCATCTAAAAACCATCTAAAGAGAGAGAGAAGGACATCTCTATAATATGTACAGCACATACCTATTTTATAAGGAGAGGACGTGAACACCTTTTCCACCTACCCCTACCTCCACCACCACACATACTACTACTCACTTGAGTATTATTACAACCAATATGTAACACACAACAAACATAATATCTATCTATCCATCTATCTCTTTCTCTGTCTCTCTCTTTCACGTCCATCCATCCGTCCATCGACGATACACATTTATAAAATATAAATTGCTAAACATGCTCTCTATACGCCCATATCAACAAAACTCCTTCAGGAATAGTTTTCTACTTGTACTCACTCACTATCGCCATAAGTATCACACAAGACAAGATTGAGAAAAAAATAAGAAAGAAAAAGAAGCAGCAGCAGAAGAACAAGTAAAAAAGAAAATGGGAACACACACAGACAGAAAAAAAGAGGACCAAAGGTTCACCATCACCACCACTCACTTCACTCAACTCAAACAGCAAGACAGAGAGAGAAGAAGAGTGAAAGAGATAGAAAGAGAAAAAGTAGAAATGGAAAGGAAGGAGTAGAGAAAAAATAGAACATAAAAATACATATCAGTCCGTCAGAGAAAGATATGGAAGAAGAAGTCGAAAGACCTGCTGGACAGGACTAGAAGAGAATAAAAAATAGAGTATAGATTTGAGCTGGTTGAGTCGAAGAGTGAAGTTAGTGAGTGACTCCTCCATATACAAACACACATAAGCATATATATTCTCTTTCATATCCACCCGCGAGAAGAATAGAAAATGGCAATAATATAACAAGTGTATACATTGTGTGTCCATTTTTGCCTGTAGACAAGAAGAAGACAGGCAGTAAGCAAAAGCAATAGGATATAATAGTACCCAAAAAAGTAAGTTTGTCCGTCCATCGTCCATCCATCCACCATCCGTCCATAGAATCGTTTTTGGCTCTTCCTTTTCTTATTCTCTGTCTCTCTTCGTCAGTCACTTGCTCTCTCTCTCTCTCTCTCTCCATCCTTTTGCTATCTCTCACTTACTCCTACCCTTACCTCCTTTCACTCAAATATATAAATATATAGATGTTATATAACTTTACAGATACAAGTTATATTAAATATTATTAAGAATAAGGACACATAATACTCCCTTTTTATGTATTTATATACATGACCTCATATAATGATACGATGTTGATGGGTGCTGTCCATTCTTATTGAATGTACATTTTCTACTAGGGTTTGGTCGTTCACGTTCTCGTTATGTGTTCCTTCTTTTAAGAGTTTTTGTTACTGTGTGCTTCTCTTTTTTCTTCTTGCTGTTGTTGTTGAGTGAGTGAAAGAAGAAGTTGGAAGTTGTCACTCATTGTGTCATCGATTTCGTTTCTACTTTCCTTCACCGTCTTCTTCCTCCTCTATACTTTTCCATTTTTTCTCTCTCTTTTCATTCTCTCACTCTCTCTTTCAGCCTGTCCGTCTCCCTGCCCTTTTTCCTTCTCTTTCAGTTTGAGTCATATACACACACATCACATTCACATCAATACTTTTTTCTACTTTTCCTCTTTTGATGATACACAAGTTTATATTTACCTACATTATATTCATGTAGGTTTTGAGGGTTTTTTTTGTATGAAATCGTTGCTTTATACCCATACCTAGAGATATTGTTATGATACGTATATACCATTTAGTCTGATTTTTAACTTATTATTTTTTGTTTCACCATCAAAGCCTTTTTGGATCTTTTTGTGAACACAAAGAGAAAAGTAAAACAGGAGAAGAGCAGTCGACTCCGGTAAATGACATGCATTAAAGATGGCATCCGTCTATAGTCATAATAAAACAGATAAGAACAACAACAGCATTGAAGATATGATGACATCGAAACCAAACAAAAATGAAAGTAAAAAAGAGCATTGCACACAGACATAAACATAATGCTTGTCTTTTGAAAAAATATAGGCATATTTTAAACAATATATGACGAAAGTATTATGGGTAGGTATTTATTTCATCCATCTAACTAAATGTGTACAACTGCCACTCTTCCTCGTCGTATTCTATTCGTCAAAGTTTTTAAGAAGACGAAGAAGCAGTGTTTTGTTGTGAAATAGCATAATACACAATTTTCTTTTTTCTTCCTCGAGGCTGTGCAGTAGTGAAGTGGAAAGGCAGAGAGAGAGAGAGAGAGAGAGAAGTGAAGAGATGAAGAACTAGAGGGGTAACTACCCAGAGAAGCGAATATCGGATACGTAGTGACTCATACAATAACATGACACAAACTTTCC
>JAQFYG010002816.1:0-13763 GCA_034694325.1 Entomobrya corticalis
TTGTCACATGTTTCATGGTCTTACCAGTCTTACGCTTATCCGTCGCTTGAGTTAAAATACAAAGCTAAAAATGCAGTGCGAAATGCTATAACTACTAAACTGATAGCCGGCGTTGCTGGAGGTTGTTTGGCTGGTTAGTAGGCAATCAGTGATGATGGAATACGATGTATTGAGAAGTAGAAAAAATCCAGTTTATCCAGCCAGCCTCTTTTTTAAGCATGTAGTCGGGTGGCACTCTGGAGCCAAAAGACTAGTTTCAATTTATAGGAGTACATAATATTCAGTAGGAAATTGAACTTGGTTAGAAGTAAATGAGAAACTGAAAGATCAAAATGTTTTATTTCATGCAATTATATAAGACTTTAAGCAGTATAGTCGAAGTGTATATGGTTATGGTGCGCGACTGTCATTGTGGGAAGATGCTATATCAGCATAATTCCTTTCTTTTTTATCTTTATGAGTTATTATTAGAACATGGACATTGATTTAGTTCGTATATTTATCGGATGACTAATTTAACTCTCTTGCAAAAATTTGGGATACTATCAACTATGCAGATTATTTAGTACTAGATGACAAATGCCCGTCACAAATGATGAGTTCTAGAATTAGGAGAAGTTGGCTTGGAATATCCAAATCTCCTTAGGCCACCTTCAATATTTAAAACGATACGTTTATGACAACGATATACTCATGCTAAAGACAACCTTTCTTTATGAATAATCAATAAAAATTAACATTTTGGAGTTTGCCATACAAATGCATTGATCTACAATAATCTACATCGCATGATCTTTCATAATAATGGTATAAGACTTTATCCGGCTATCCGTCCGTCTGTACAATATCTCTTGAACGGGTAACTCATTACTGGTTGCCTAAGATCCTTTGCTAGTGATTTTGAAACCTATCGACGACGACCATTAGAAATCGTTACACCTTCAAAAATTCTATTGGGGTATATAGCTTGCTGCATGTCTATTTAAAGATCTTAGATCAGTGAAGCATTTTCTGACAAAATCTCGAAATTTTAAGTATCAGTTTTAACCATTGGGGGGTTTCAAATTCTTTTTGCATTGCTATATCTAACATTGCTTTTCATGACAATTGTTGGATCATCGCTTCGCCACTTTGCCATGCATTGGCTTGTAAGGTTTATTCCTTTTCAATCCATCTCGGAGGAAATTCAACCCAGATGATAGGTAAAGAATTGCCTTACAGACACACCCACTACCCACCCATGTTAAATTTTAGAGTTCGCAATACAAATGCTTCCTTTCAGGTGGTATGTAAAACGATTTGAATTTTTTATTCTTCTAGGAGAACAATCAAGCAATAGGATAGGTCAGAATATGTTTATCATTATATTTATATAGATATTTAATCTTATCTATCGTACATTATCTCTGGCTCTATATTATATGTATACAAAGCTTCAATTTCAGTTTGATATGTAGTTTACTAAATTTTACTTTGAAATATACTTACAAATCCTAAAAGCTCTGGTCCCTTGTGTTTTTCTGTATGTATTTTCTAGAACAGTTATGATGTTACAAGAATCATATTAATTTGATATGTCAATGGTTCAAATGCTAATTAAAATACACCCCCATCATGAAGCAACCTACTTTGATAATATTATACTGTGTTAAATTTAATTATTTAAGTTTAGCAACTGTTTACGAACTGATACGCATCAATTCTGTGCTGCATTTGAAACTTTGCAGGCAACACTGCCTTTCATATAGCATTTTAGAGATATATAAGTAAATAGCTATAGTTAATGCTGAATAAAACTTGAAATATTCTAGAGGCTTGCACAAGCAAAATTTTAATGAACAATTTGACCTATCTTTAATAATGGTAACTATGTTATATGTGACTTTATTACTTTATTCTATAATCATAAGATTTGCTTTGCAACATTTATCGCACTTCAATGATAGAAAAAAATGCGATCAATACGAGCTTTTATAACAGTTTACACAGTTGACAGTATCATAGGATACAATAAAATGCAATCACCCACTAACACAAAACATAACAAAGGCCAATGGCTTCATGTTTCATGAATTTCCCAATTTGGTCCATAATCACTAGCCTTATAGTACGCTTTTGTTCGTTATATCGTTATAAATCTTATTTTACAAACGGAACAGTCATCGTAGGTAGCGCTAGCATATGCACGGGCAGTATTTTCACTTGTTTACGATGATTATGATGCAGGAAAAATGGGACATTTGTTAAACAAGCAGTAGTAGGCTATTAGAGACAATCTCTACTGTCAACTATAGAACCCTGTATGCCGAATTAATGAATTTAATTAATTCAGTTAAACTTGGAAATCATATTCGTATTTTTTATTTATAGTTTGTCATTTAACATTTATTGATTCTAGCAGTTTTGTTTACATATTGTATTTTAATTTTTGCGTGTAATTATGCATGTAGATGATTTTATATTTTGATTACCTTAGAATAGCAATTTCTAAATTTCCTGAAATCTGTGATACGATGTATGTATAATAAATGACTATATTTCTTGATTCGTGCAAACAAAATTCAGAAAACGACGACAACAGTATTGCTAATTATAGCGTGAGTACTAATTAATTAAGTAGTGATAGATGTTTCTACAGTTGTACACATGCATATTTAATCTATTTAGAATTGTACAATAGATTTACACAGACACGTCAATTCTCTTTGATATAATTGTATAATGTTTATTGTATTACATTTAATTTAACACTTATTTCTATATAGTATCGGGCAACTGATTTGTTACGATTTGCGATAAACTTCTAATTGATAATATTTATGATGTTGTGATACGCCATTATTATTAATTAGTAATTAAATATACCGTGAATGTACATAATCAAGATTTGAAGCTGCTCATACAATAACATTTAAATATTACGATTCATTCCACTGTACTACAATTGAATAAACGTTATTATAAGATGTCAACATCATTATAAAACGGATGCAACTTACAACACCAATCTCTCTAATTATCGCACATCGATTATAAAACACAATATCATATTATGCTTTTGATCCTGATATTTAATCGTCAATCTTTTCATATCATCTTTAAAGTTAATATTCTGTCACCATTGTTTTGTTCTCACACAATATATTTTTTAATCTAGCAGTACAATATTATAATCCCAATTCCTTAAATTATGCTTGCACATTCTAATAGACCAAAGCATCTTTAATCAGCCCTCTAAGCAAATTGAACGAAACATGAAATAAAAAATCAATTTTAAGAGAGGTTGACAGCAGGGGGTGTAAGTAGTAACGTGGTGTTTCAATGTCTACACCCACATACAGGAACTCATTGAAGTTAAGAGTCAAGAGCTAACTTCGTTCAATTTGATTAATTCATCTCCTATTATCGTCGAAATTAATTAAACCGAAAATAATTGACATCAAAACTAATACGCTCTGGTATTTTATTATTATTAGGGTTGGAAAAATGTTTGTAGAGTTTACAAATTTTCTTTCGTTTGGTTAGTTTCACATCGAACAGAGTTAAACACCATAATCGGACATAGCATCAGCTGAAGGAAAGCAATAATTGCATTTTGTATTTTAGTGTTTTGTGAACAAAAACGTCCAAGTTTATGTTTTTTACTTTGATGGACACGCGCTTAAAGAATGCAATAAGAAAATTAGCTCAGATTACAGTGTAACATGACACCATAACTACGTATTAATATTTAATGTAGATATAACTGAAATATAAATATTGAATGCATTCATTAATAGCTACATAGACAAAAAGGTCATTAATTAATATTGTTAACCGAAGTTGGCCGCAAACTCTGCTGGCATGTCTTAACGAGCAACTCGCAACGATTTTTGAAATAAAAAAGAATTATATTGAGAATTTTAATTTGAGTATACTTTATCTAACCTTTAGCAGTACATGAACATAATAATGATGATGGTAGTAATAATATTAACAATTATAATTGTTACGAAACTGATACCCTTCATATATATTTTGTCACGTAAAACTATTTGTTAAGTATCCCATTTCTTCCAGCATCAAGTTGATGTGATGTTGATAGCTGAACAGCAAAGGTTGAAGGTATATTTTAGCTTTCTGCATCGCTGAGCTCCGTCTCACTTCTGCACTATCCTGTCGTCTCGTGTTTCTCGTCGACACGCTTGACTGTTAATAAATTTAAGTAGTGTAAGCAGTTTTCTTTAGAAGAAAACTCGTCTCAAGTCGGCAGCGGATGTGATCATATTGCATTGAGGACAAAGTTTCTTTGAGCCCTTTAATAAAAACACAATATGTTTCACAAGTTGTTATTGAATCATTCACTGCCTAGTTAATAGGATCATAGGTTGGTTGAACAATATTAGCAAAGTATTTACCAAACTGCGCAACCAGCACAGCTCACAATGGACATGCCAACATGATATCGAAACCACAGGTTTTTTGTACTTGTCCTAAAACGTACATAAGTTATCATTACAAAATTTGAAAAAAGACATGAAATAAAATGTTATCTACGAAATCTGAACATTGGAATACCTTGCAAACAAGACAGTGATTGCCTCCATTGTAAGTATTTGACTTTGAATCCTTTTCTAACTCGCGGACTCGATGTTTCAGGGCTTGGATAACCATTTTATGATTGACATTCCCACTTATCTGATCAGAAGATCCGTCGTCACTAGCACATGAACTGTTTACCGGAGATTCTCTGTCCTCCCACCTATGAAGGCATATATTATTTACTTAAAACTTTTCGTTGTATATTAAATTATAGTTAATAGCATTATCAAAAAATTAATTGATGCTATTCAAAACCAGCTAAAATGTGTATGCATGCTACGTCAGAACACTCTGTTTGCTGGTTTCTCAATGAACTTGATATTGAACGAACCTGCTTCCATCTGAGTTTCCATCTTGATTCCGAGCTGGCGTTGGCGATCTACTTTCTGTGCGGTTCATAGCTGCATGAATATCTGCTTCAGTATACTGTGTGTATCCATAGGTGGATGTATCGTCTCCATCAACCACCACTTCCATTGTATCATTTTCCTCCTCTCGACGACGGGATGTTGTCATGTTCAAAGCAGCCACTAGAGAAAAACATCGTAATGCATTAAAATATCTCAAACAAAAGAAAAATATGTGCTACCAAACGCTCTTAAAATGATGAAGACTAACGGGGATAATTATTTGAGGAATCATGATGAGGTCTAAGATGCCGTCTACTTCTCATCCATTCATATTCGTCCAAATCATGTGCATCCCCATCTCCATCGCCTTCAATATCGACGGGTTCATCTTCATCTAGCACATCCCCATTGTGATAGCGACCTTCCTGCTTTAAGAATATATTTTTAAAATGGGCTTATTTTGATTCCCAACACCACGAAACTTGAAAATGAAATAGACACACCTATTATTTCAATATGAAATAATATTCTTGGCACTTACCTTGCGTAGACATGCTTCCACATGTCCAGATAATTGCTCAGCAGGGCCTTGTAAAGGAATCTGACATACCGGACAAGTTACATGGGGTCCTCCATTCCCTCCACTCTCTTCTCTGCGTCTTCTAGTTTTCAACCGGAGTCGACCATGGCGATTGACGCGAACGCGTTGATATGTCTGCTTAAAAACATACATATATAAAATGTATTACAGCAATTACTTATATGCCAATTTTGTACACTTTCCAGTTCAATCAGTGTCTCTACAGAAGTAATACGGTAAACAACATTCTTGCATTACCTCCCATCTAGAATCCTGTGACATTTCTACCGGACCTTCCTTTTTAATTGCATTAGAGGAGGAATCTGTAGAGGAAGAGGATGCCAGTGGTTCATCCCGTCGTTGCTGTTGACTTCGATGCATCCTGCTTAAACACATAAGTTGCTCGACTTCTGATAACAAGTGTGATTCCATGTCAACTGGATGTAATGACATTTTACAAACAGGACATGACAGCTCTCCGAAATTTCGTCTCCCTGAAACAACAATGGAAATAAAGTTTGTAAACACAGTGAAAAATTATATTAAGTGAGAAAAAATCCTTATCATTCAACTAATAAAATAAGATGCTATCGTCGTACAAAAATATGCATTAAACTGTATCGAAAATTCCTTTTTCGCAAATATGTACCTACTAGCCGTTAGCCAGCAGCTTCTACGAAGCTGCATCTGCTCAACGCTAGCATGTAGTGTACATTTCAGCCGCAGTGTGGCGCTAGCATCGAAAAGTGCGGCGGACGTAACACATCGGCGTATATATATATGATTTAACTTTTAATGCTTTCGTTGAATTATTTATATGCAATTTTTTCAAGGAAAATTTAAATTATTTCATAAACTTGACAAATGACAGCATAGAAATCATGTGCGAGTTAGGTCAAATAGTCAAATTAATTATTAAGTACAGACTGTAAGAAGCCCTGTAATGTTGGCATGCATGTTATTTATAGGAAACTGCATCTCCACTAAGAGGACAAACATCAGACAACCCAAATACCAAAGAGAAAAAGAAGAAATGTAGGAGGTGCACTAGTGATAGGGAATTGGATGATCATGATGGCTAGACAGGGTGAACACCTAGCTTCAATTTTTCATACAAATTTGCATTAGAATGTACTCACATTCACTGTATGATGTTCCGGAAGAAGAGAACAACTGCGTGCATTTAGTAAGGAAATTGTGTTCCTTCCATCAAAACTCCCAAAGGGAATCTACTACATATAGTAAATACGCACAAGTATATAGTAACAAAGATTTTGATGACATGACAGTGAGGCTGGTGGACATAGTGATCTGATTTAGGACAGCATGAGGTAAATTGAGTTTTCATTAATTCTACGATTGTAGATTTGAAGCAAACTCCCCCCAGGACGCCTGGCCACTTGCCCAAAGTTTTCACACGTCCTCATCAACAAGACAAATACCAGCCAAAGTTGGTACTATCCTATAAGCTTACACTGTATGCATACTGCACTCCAATTTTTATTTATTTTTTATCGCTGAATATTGTTTTGAATATAAATGATGCTTGGAAAACATTTCATACTAAATGAGGTATGTATTTACTATTTACTCTCTTGAGGTATTCCACAACGTTACAATAGGATTCAATTCCTCAACGAATAAAAATACTTGCGGCATAGCAAGTATTTTACTGGTTTCTCTTACTCCATCAGTTAACAGTTATATATGAAATGGAGAATAAAAGTAATAAAGAAAAGTTCAGTGAAGAATGACAAACTCCTTGACTTCCTGATAACTCGACATTATGTGACCGAGTATTTGGAGTAGAGAAATGACAAAAAAATTCTTTATCGACTTTCATGAAAACAAATTGACCAGAGAGCATAAAGTATGGGAAGGAGAGCAGAGAACATTGTTGTGTGTTACCCACCCCTACTACTCCTACTAGCTAGCGACCACCACTACCACAACTACTAAGCCACTGTTTAGCTTTTATTCCGAAGGAAACTCACGAAGAAAATAACAGGATTATGTGCAATATCATCAGATACTGTCAAGTTGGGTTTTCGACTCAGCTTAAGCATATGGAACAATGCATCCATCTCTGAAAGCGTTGCCATTTTTTCTCCCTTTCGAACGAAGAGTTGACTTGGTAGAAAATCTTCTTTAAGCATGATGATAACAATACCATACAGAACAATGACAAAGCTCACTCACGACAGAAAAGACAACTTGTGTTGGCCGTCATCGCGTGTGGACGCGAAAAAGAAAGCCGTAACTTATGACCACCTTATAAGAAAAGATTACCAAGTAAACACTTGACTACAGGTTTCAAAACTTTCCCATATACATAATATCCAATCTCATTTATATTGATAATCGCCTGTCGTATGTCCATACGAAAACACATGAAATATTTAGTGTACTTTTAATTTTTTTGCTCTGCTAAATATGTACCGACAAAAACCATCTTGCCTGTTCACTTTAAACAGCATATACTATCAACTATTTACTCATACTCTAGCATAAATAACTAATCGTAAGTTGTATGGAATAATGACGACAACATTATTTTTTTATATTACTTGTATTACTGGTGAAGATAGAGTTATGAGTTTAATATTATGATCTTTGGGCAAACAAAGGACCGTATAGTTTTATATTATATTTGACTCTCCTCCTTGGCATATTTGGCGATAATAACGACCGATGATGACTGTCTCAACAAGAAATTTAGAAGAAGTGTACGTGGAAGTGTTTGATAAAATATTACTGGATAAGGGCAATTGCTTTACAGTAATATGCTAGATAGCTACTAAAGGAAAAGAAAGTTATATTATTGTAGTGCAACTCACACGCTAGAGCTGCATTATCAACACCATCACTGATGTGGTGCAGTACCTGTCTTTTGTGTGCACATTGGCTTCTGTTTCCGTATAGAGTCTTAAACTACAAACTTTTACGTTTGTTATACTTTCCGTTCAGTGAAGAAGAAATGTTTTTTAGATTTTTCGTTTGATGAGAAAAGTGGAGAACGAAGGATTGGGAAGAGTAACCCTCAACGGTTTTCCAATGTGTAGAGATGGGATGACCCAGTTGAGCCAGGGATTTGTCAGGTGCTTGTTAGCGACCCGTACACGTCCACATAAGCCCTCCCTTGTGTTTGCAGATCATCCATTTGTCATGGACTTTTTGGTTGCTTTCACTATTACCACTTCTGTTTTTGTGCTCTCATACAGTTCTCATCTATCCCCTCCTCACCTAGCATATTGCATTGCATAATATCCGAAGAACTATATACATACCTAATCATATGAGCGTTTTGTTTGTCCATCTATGCATTTCCTAGTGGGCAAGGCATAAAGAATGGAATAAAAAGTATAAAGTAAATTTAACATTTAGTTCTCTCTCTCTCTCTTTCTCATCCTCTCTATCTATCTATCTCTTTTTACCATATGCGAACTGTGGACACGATGCCCATTTTCACCACCGTCATCATCATCAACTCCCATCGATATCAGTGTTTATGCTCGTATAAAAATATAAAGTGGAAATTTGTAAGCGCATGTATGCGTATGTTTGTTCGAGAAAAAGGACGTTGATATTGAAGGCATTTAGAAAACAATAGGAGACAGCTTATTTTGAGCATTTTAGAGAAGATAAACAGTAAACGTAAGCGCTGCAAGTTTTTCCTCATGTCCATTCTTCTCTCTACAATCACGCATATATAGCTCTACACAATATCACCACCACTTACTCACCATTTACAACGGTATCTGCACTTACTTACATGAAAGCTAGCCTCTGCAAGGCGATAAGTCTTTCACACTGCAAATTCCATATTGAACATGTAGTTATTTGTTGAAGTCTTTGTTACCCGGTAAAAAAATGTGGTGGTGGAAGTGGTTGCTTCTCGTCGATGTCTAAAAAATCTAAAGCCCATCACCGTAACTTGAACAAGGTAAACTGGAAATACCAGCGATCAAGGATAAGAGTGTGGAGCAGTTTGTTGTACTTTTGCTAGGCTGGAATGGTGTTCATATGTCGGTTGATTATAGTACGAGGTATAAAAGGACATACTGTATAGGAATACGTGAGCGAGAGAGTAAAACAAGGGGGAAATAAAGAAATCGCTTGTGAACATCATTGTTGCTGCTCCTCTTGTAAGTACAACATACAACTAGTGTTGAAGTAGGAGAACATGAGAGAGAGAGAAAAAAAGAAAATTCAACGCGGAATCCTCATCTGTGTGGACCTGATAGATGGGCACGTTGACGGCTTGGGTGATTGCCTCGTTACCAGGGATATCGAACTCAATCCCGGATGCTTAGCTTCTCGTTTGGCGCACACCTGAACCTCGCCTTAATGGTTTGCATGCTGACAGATGGTTCTCCCTTTCTCTATCATCCGATCTGTATCTCCTCTCTTGCCTCCTCCGTTCTATAATATGCCATTGTCCACGGCGACACATAAACATTTGTAGTTAACTTTCAAATACCTCTTCACTACCACCACTGTCTTTTCTATCTCCTCCCTTGTGTTATTCTTTTCTCTCTCACTTAGTCACTTTTCTTTGCTTTTGATGAAAGATAACAACTTTCTAACCACTAATATTCCAAGAATTCCTACACTTCAGAGTGGAGTACGTTACATGCATTATCCTACTACCGCCTATATAGAGTTGAGACGAAGAGGAAAGTGTGGATGAGAGAGACAGAGGGTGAGTGTGTAAGTGCGGCACTGAGTGAGACGCTTTTTCACATCATCCTCCTGCTGCCCTTTGCCAAAGTTAAGTGATCATTTGAATGGATGAGATTTTTCAAAACCGTGAACACTCATAACGACTACTATACAGATGCCAAAAACTGGAGGCTTAAGTTTATATCCAACAAGATAAATTTCATAATCCAAACTTGTTTACAACGTTGTAACTAATCGCCATTCGTCTAGCTCGGCTTCTCTTCTATTCCATAGTAACCTTCTAAGCTTTTATGTAAAGGAGACACATTTTATATATGCAACTGCAGCTTTTAACAAATCCCTATCGATTTGTTTAATCAAATTAGAAGCCTGCACAGATTGATTTTAGTTGCCACCCAGCAAATAAATAAAATTGTCTAACTGGTGATAATGAAAATAATGATGCAGTTTGCTTTTCACACTTTTTCATCTTTATTTTACTACCGCTCGCTCATAACTATTAATTTTTCACTGTTTACAAAATTAACTTCCGTGCATCGCAAAATTTTGACCCTTCAAATGAAATACTATTATATAGATCATGTTATCGAATCTTTAATTTTCAGATTTTGTGCTAATTAAAATACAAAAAAAAACAGAATCGTAAATACAATTTATTCGTTTAACATTTGTATCGCTGTTCATCATAAGTGAAACAAGCTTTTATTCAGAACATTTTATCATTTGACATTATAGTAATAATATTGTGAAAGCAGTGATGTCACGTTCACTCAATTGTACATTATACATATTATTAAGTCCACAAAAGCGGAGTAGCACATATCATCATCATCGCCATCCTCCAAACTCAGTTATAAAGTTGCCAAGAATTTCCCTGTCGTAAACAAACAGGAGACACTTTATAGTTCAATAAGATAAGTGTGCTCAAAAGGAAGAAGTGCGGAAATCAGGGGAACATCTTGTGGTTTCACTCTCCTCATTTTTTCCTCTCACACAAGATGATGATACTAAGTAAACGAAAAACATGAACATTTACTCACGTTCTTAACTTCTTCCCTTGTAGCCTTTTGCGTAACGCCATATCGAACCACTTCAATCCTACCAACTATCACACCACTATCACCACCTCACTCACAAATGCTCTTACCTATAACCTCTTTTACTTTTCTTTTTATAAAAAGAACAGATATCTTGTGAAACTTTATCACCATATTGTATCTCACCTTTTTCACTCTTTTTTTCGCTCTCTCCTCTCCGGGCTTACCCATTTTCTTGGTTTACTATTTTATCATGGCTCTTTCCGTGAACCAAGAAATCATATCAAGGGGCCTATTTCCGCTAATAGAATGGGACTTTGGGAGTAAGAAAAGGTATCAAGATCAGCAATACACATACACACCACTGCCGTTTTCCCTCACTTAAACCTGCCTCTTAAACTTTACAGCATACAGCCAGAATAAAAAATCCTCCTTTTCATACAATCATGTTCAAAAGATTATCCTTTAAAATTTTTATTCTTAAGAAATATATTCATCCTTTGCATCCATTATTACCTAGTGCTTTTTACGTATTAACATGTCGCAAGATAGCGAGTGAGAAAAAACTCTTGAGCTTAAATACATTCACGCGGTTGCCCTCTTTTTCTATCCGAGTTAAGTAAAAGCTATCTATTTTGTTAACAACGTTAAAACGTAAACTTTAGTTTCGCGTTGGTGGCGTGGCCAACAGCTCTTTTGTAAGAGGCTTTATAAGTATAGCAGGAGAAAATAGATGAACAGATACCATCAGCAAACCAACCACCTTGGGTTTTAGGGAAACGAAATGTAATAATTGTGCTAAAGTCATTATCATTCAAAGTTTGGAAGACTGTAGGTTATTTGTCCTACTATTTTTGCGAAATTGCAGTATGCACAACTCCCAGAAAAATTGAAGGTTTCAGCATGCTGCACAATGATAGTAAACCTTTAGTTTTGGAGCAATGATGACAGTGATAGCGAATTCGAAATATCATATTACATACATTCATCCAAAGATCTTTAACTAAATTTAAACCGAATATTTTCCGAGCATATAAATTGATCGAGAACAATTTGAAAAACATTGGTACATAACGTCCACGAGAGGGTGGATTCTGAAACTGGTAAGAAGATTGAAAAAAGTAAGCAGCTGGAAATGTTGCTTTTTCCAATAAATGCTAAAAGCACACTTGCTTATACGTAAACCTTGTGAGTGAGTTTATGAAAGAAGATGAATTCCTACGAGCAGAAAAATGAAATCCCGGTTCGGACATAGCATTAATTAAAATACACCAAAGGTTTGCATGCTTGCATACTAATTGAATTCACATAACTGCTGGCGTAAATACGTCATTTTAATATGTAGGTAGAGATTACATCTTTTACACATGCCACATGTTTCAATGCTTGTCAGCTTTAATCATTTCATCATTTTTCCAGCAATGTATAAGTACCTAATTCACATATTCTTTATTAACTGATTTATATTTGATTTGACCTAACTCGGAGGCTTTGCCTAAATGAACAATATTATTCTTATTTTCAAAAAAATCTTATTAACCAGCGCGTTTTCAATCTTTATACTGAAACCTGTACAATAACATCTCATTAATATGTTTAACAATACAGTATTAGTATGTAATAGTTGTACAATATAAGTTCAGAATATATGTAGTGTCTAAAAGAAAATCTAGAAATGCTTTTGTTTATAAGAAAACGTTACGATTCGACTGATTCATTCACAACTAGACGAACGAGTATGGCTTTAAAAGGTAATGAATTGTCGTTTAAGACAAAAGAGATATGGTAATATCTATCGCATAGTATCTTTTGCTTTTTGCTTTTATTTCAATATAAATATCTTAGCCATTTGTTGGGATATTATATTTGTTAATCAAAAAAACTGATACACATAAAGTTATATTAAAAGTATATTTTGGTTATATTATTATTTTTTAGCTTTGTATATTTAATCTGCTCTGTCTGCTCATAATCGTATAAATAAGTATTAACATTAAATAAAGGGACTAGATATGTGGAAAACCATTGTTTGTTGAAATGTGAGAAATTCATGTGTGAAAGTTTTGCCTCCTCCGACATCTTTATATTCTGCTTTACAAGTTTTAGTCTAGTCACTGACAATTTTTGGGCACAATTTCTTTATCAGAATGTTAAGCATTTAACTGTATTATCAAGAACGCAGCGTCATATCACATCAGCATTTATTTAATTTCAGCAGCAAACAAACACATATTCCTAATACAAAATATACATACTTCAAAATCGAGTCATAATTGCTGTCTAACTCAATTTGGTCCGTTAATACCTTTAAAACATTTATATGGTATTTTCACAAAAAGTTTCTACCTGTAATATTTGTTGATAGTGAAGAAGAAGTTAGGAACCTAGCTGGACAAAGTATTCACTAAGACAGCAAATAGAAGCCATCAGCTTTACTTTTTTTCAGTTGCTGATGCTAGTACTATGAAAGAGAAGAAATTGACTTTCTAAAAGGTATGAAATCTTTTATCTAGCACAATCTTGTATGCATCA
>JAQFYG010002817.1:0-13759 GCA_034694325.1 Entomobrya corticalis
TTTTTTTAAATATTTTGCCAATAATTCGATAAATATATTCGTTTAAATTTCATGATGAAAGTATTAAGAAAGTTGAGCTTTGCTGTTAGAAAACAAGATCATACTGTTTAATGGAACAAAAAGTTATAGCACATGTTAAAAGTATGTGAATATTGAATACAAGATTACAACGCAGTACAAAATATTCGCAAGATCCATGTTTATTAAATAGGAAAAAGTTAGCATACCTGCCAAATAGATTACTACTGTACATTTTTCAGATTGTTTTAATAAATGGAAATAATAAGACTTCTTCATATCATTCCATAACCTTTCATGTCATCTTTGAGATTTTAATGCAACATATTTCAACTTAGAATTTTAGATGTAATATATTTCATCTAGAAATTTATTTCGTTTTTAGTTTAAAAGTATTTTATTTAAGGACTTTTAGATATATTCTATTGCATTAACGAATTAAAGATGTAATATATTTCATTTTAAAGTTAAAATTGCAGTATATTTCATTTGAATATTACGTGAAATTATATTTCATTTTGAGTTTTGAATTTAATACATGTCATTTTGAAACTAAAAGATGTATTTATTTCAATTAGGAATTCAAAACGTAGAAATTGAGGATGTAATCTATTTTGTCTAGAAAAAAATCAGTAGTTTATTTCATCTTTGTGTTTTTAATGCAATGAATTTCATCAAGAAACTTTTAGATACATTTTTTTATATTTAAAACTGAAGACGACGACGAAAACGTAATAAATATTATTTAAAAATTGAAGATGCAATATATTTCGTCTGGGAATAAATTGTGATTTATTTCATTTTGAGTTTTAAATGTGATAAATTTCATCTAAAAACGTTTAGATGTACTTATTTCATTTAGAATCTGAAAATGCAGTATATTTTACATAGATATTAAGTTGTAAGTTATTTCAATTAGAGTTTTAAATGTAATGTATTTCATTTAAGGAATGTAACTGTTGGACGACGGAAGTTTAATGAAGCATATGCTACGGGTATACACGTTTTACAAACGAGCTGAAATATGACTAAGCCAAAATAGTACACATCTGCCTATTTGTTTACAGAAGAAGTGGAAGATGTGTACAAAAAGTAATTGTTCTCATCATGAAAGACTCGTCGACTAATGCAGCTGCGTTCAAAGAACCACAGAAACTGAGTAAGTTTGCTTACTTCTAACTATCACAGATTGTCTGGAATTAGAACAAAAATAAAGTTAGTGGGAAAAGAACGTCTTGTCAAACAAATCAATTTTTGAGAATCATGCATATCATGGTTCATCATCATCTGGAACAAGTACTGTCAGTAGTTTGAAGAATGCTGCAAAAAATAAAAGATGATGATGAAAACTTTCGCACAAATAGAAAACACGTGTTATATCTCTCTGAATTCGCATAAACTATTTAATAAAATGTTTTTAATTTTAACTTTTAGTCCGTAAATTGGAAATTGTGAGCAAATATTTTTAGCGTATAGCTACTTATCAAATTTATGAACATAAAAATTTCACGATAAGTGCTTTTTCGTGTTTTGTAAAAATCATCATAATCATCTTTTCATCATTGTTACACATTTCAAAGTATACTTACGGTACCACTTTTTTATTCATACATTTCGTTCACATATTCCCTTCAATAATTTTATTCCTTTTTTCTCTGCGCAATGTCATATAAAACGTTGTAGTCGATGTCATGTCAATTAAGAAGGAACAGCTGACGACAAGTGGGATATTGGTTTATGACTTATTTACAGGAACTACGGCATACAGATGGACATATAATTTGGTGGTTTTGAATTACGGTCTGATTTACGATCTGAATGAATAAACAAAGTTTATTATACGACTATGCAAAAAATGCAAACTATTTTAGGACAATTCCATCACAGACACATGAAAAAGTTTATTTTAAATATTGAGTGGTACATGTAATTGCAATCCCAACAATTATACTTATTTCATATAAATATATCCATTTGGTTAAATATGAAAAAGTACAAAATTGTAAATACGAAAGAAAGCGCAGTTTTCTTCAGAAATAAAATTAAAAGTGTTTAAAGTTCTAAATTTTGGACACGATATTATATACTTTAAAATTATGATTTTAAATCTTCCTGTTCTCCATAAATTTTGCATTTGTTTACACATTCATTGCACTGTCACACCTTATATGATTTTAAGCCAGTATTTTTTGAATATTAGATGTAATTTTAATATTTTATTAGTTTCAAAAGTTATAATTGCTTTTGCAGAATTTGTAATATTAGTTTGGTTATATGAATTAGTCCGTTTTGTGCATTTTTAAATAGATAACATCCATATTTTAAGCAAAAAACTACAAATTGCATGTAGTACGGACCTAAAAATTTTGATAGACTTGATTTTACTTTACATTTTTGAGTACAAAAGGATCGAAGCATAAGCATTAATCACCTAAGCGACCATGTTAAGCTAAATTCAATAACACAGCTCAATGCACTGAATGAATGTACTACTGCTATACACACCCAACACAAAATTTTACAAAACAATTACATAAACTTTGCAACTATTTCAATCAAATGTATCCCAGTGTTTATAAATTTTCATTCATATCAAATGAGCTTCACACATATTTTCCTGCTTTTCGGTCAAAATATTTTTCGTGGTGCTGGTTGAATAATTGTGTGCCTACAACCCACAGTTTGCAGGATCCACAGCCCACAGTCCTAAATACATCTGCCTTTTCCTTTTTATATACATCGGTTGGTGTACATGTCAAATAAATTTGATTTTTTGAGATCTTGAAATTTATAAACAAAACATAAAGTGCTGAAGTTACAGGATGCATAAAAGTGCGTCATCCTGTATCCTTCTTATAATTATATAATATTTTGTTTTTTGCAATTGTTTATAAGTATTTATAGCAGTTGAGTAAGTTTTTAGGCAACTTTCCTTTCTTTTTTTGAGTCAAGATGATCAAATTTCGAACTGCAGTTGGCAAAATATGGACAAGGGTACTACTAACATCATTTTGGTGACTCATGGTATTTGTATTTATGCATAGCGAACTGAGCAGTTACTTTGATTTTAAGTGACAGACTTACAATCTAGATGTGTTAATAAAGATTTGTTTGAAACGAATTACACGCATTGTTTATGGAATGTTGTTGATAAAATATGTATGTTTTCATTTTTACTTAAACGATTATCAAAACTTTTTAAATACAAGTGAAAAAAGTAATAATAAATACCAGAAACAAATTCGATAGGATAAGTATCTCTATAAATCCAGAGAAATGCAGAGGTCTCACAGAAATTTGTATATTATTTTGCTTTATAAATCAAATTTCATCATTTTGGGCTGATGATCAATAGACTTTAAGAAAAAACAAAAAAATCGTTGCTGACGAGAATACTGATCTGCATTTTTACGTTAGTTTGATGGCACAAATAAAAATTGTTATTGATCTTGGTCGTCCCATTGGCTCATTCTTATTCCTACAAAAACGTACTAAGTTTTTTCTTTTCTCAAACATTTTTTTTAAATTTATGCATCTAACGAAGATGAAAAAATGCCATTATTTTTTCACAACACCCTTACCAACAAAGCAATGTCTAGGAGCGTACTAGCAGCAAAAACAACAAAATAAACTTGTACGTTGACAGGACAGCTCCTCAATTTTATGTAGTATTCATCAGTGCAAGTAAAATTCAGGAAATGTTACATAAAAACAAAAGAGCACTCTCCGAGGCTAGATGGAAGTTTTAAGTATATCTTTGTAATTTTGCTGACACGATTCTTTATTTTTCTAAATGCTTTATGGAATAAAATATCCCTTTTGCATTTTGACTTTCCCAAGATGGCACAGTTTGCATGTTTTGGCTACAAGAAAATGGCGTGACCAACATAACAAAACTTTGCACTTTTACATGCAACTAGTCCATATTGAAATGACCAATTTTATTTAAATGAAATGCAGATATAAAAGTTTTAAGCAAACTTGTCACGGGACTTTCTTTATTACGTATTTTTCAGCCCTTATATATCAATGCAAATGTGTTCGGGGGGAGTACTTGTTAAAAATAAACATTTAAATTACAAAAATCACAAAATCATTCCACTAATATCAGATCTTGTAGACTTTAATCACAAGATTTTATAAAATGTTATCGATTGTGAACGTATAAGAAATGCCAAAGGCAATGACCTCAAAAATGTTTAGAAAATATAAAGTTCTTTGTTGATATGTATATTTCTTTAGATGTTTCCCTTGCTTGATCAAACTACTTTCGATTGTTGTAAAAGAGTTGATGATGCTTAATAATTTCCGCAAAACAATATAAATTTTTTTAAGAAACAAAAACCGATGAATATTAAATCTTTTTGGTTTTTTCGTCTTCAGGACATTTCAACTTTTTGAGTTGTTTAAATTTATAAACAAATATATCATTACGAACTTGCAACACCCTTGAAGATATTTCATCAATATTTTTCTTAAAATATTTAATAAGTTACAGCTGCTTAAAAGCAGCCCCCGCAATTAACTAGGATTGGAATTATAAAGATAACGAAGTATTTAGTCCAAAAAAGTTTTGTTTTAGTTTTCAAGAAGCCAAAAACTGTTCATAATTAGTACAAACATTTTGTATATCCAAATTTTTACCATTTTAATTGCTTTTGTGTTGTAAAAATGTTTACTAATAGTGTTGCTCAATTAAACCATTCCTTGCAGTGAACAGAAGCTGTTTAAAATATTCCGAAAGAGCAATGGGGCAAATTGCGAATCAGTCGTGAGAAGCACGCATATCACCAATCATCATCAGTTTGGAAACTACATAAGCAGAAAGTAAAAGAACAATTTTATTTACATCACTCTTTCTTCTCCAAATGCATATTATTCAACGAAAAATATTATAAGAAGGCAAAAGTTGACGTCACTGTATATAATGATGACGGGGGCAACTAATGACAGCTAAATTGAACTTTTAAAGCATGGCTCATGCAGGTACTACAGCATATGGATGGGCAATCACTTTGATTTTGGTTTTCTTTGACATCAATACAGTATGGATAAACATGTACAGTTTATAGCGTGTGTTTCAAGTGCATTTGAATATTTTAAAGAACATAAAAATTAATAAAAATTAACCAATAAATTTAAGGCTGATTTAAAATTTTCAGTTATGGATGCAATTGCAAATTTTTTATTTGTTATTTTCATACTAATGAATGGTACACAGAACCACAGAACTTTAAAAAAAGACGTGTAAATTTTATTTTAAGTTGCATCTTAGTGTTGCCAACTTTTTGACACTTTTTTAAAAAAATTTTATTAAAGAAATCTCCGATTGGAAGCAAAATAACTGAAAACCAAAATAGTATTATTCTTTTGATGTCATCAAATTTCATTTACTAGAGATACAGTTTTAGTTGGCTAAAACAAGAAAATCTGATCGTTCAGAATTACAAAAAAATTGCACCAACAAGTCTGGAAGCTGCATATTAATGTAAAAATGCATTTAAAGGTGTTTGTCCATCATAATCTGCAATTAAATAGCCTTAATTCAAAAATACAGTAATTATATTAATAAGCAGTTCAACGGAATAACTCAAGAATCATTTAGGGAAATATGCAATTTACCAATTATCATCATCACCATCGTTGAAATTGGATTTTTTACATTTTTCTCATTTTATACGGAGAATTGGCTCTCGATCATGAAATCGATATTATTCAATGAACAGTAAAATAAAATATTTTGAATTTGCGTAATTGTGATGAAAGAACAAGTGACCACACCCGGTGACTCATTGTTTGAGCATTCTAATATTGGGATATGAAATCAACTTACTTTGTTTGGGTCTCCAATGGCAGCATCACGATATGATTGAATAAATAAGAAGTGTGTTAAAACGAGGCAACACCAGAAAGTCTGGAATCAGAATAAATATAACATCTACAGTTCAATAACACTTTGTTAAAAACGTTCTGAGAAATAAGCATTTCAACAGTCGTCATTAATGGGGAAAATATATGACCTTATTATGCGTACATAATTCAAGCGCAGATTATCAATTTCATTTTTTCCTTCGTCTTTTTCGTAAGCAACTCATCATTATTGCCGATTGAGATACTGAATGTCCAATAAATAATAATATGACAGAAAAGCATAGTTATTAAATGATGATCATGTTGATAAAGAGAAAACCACTGACAAAAAGTACGATATTAAGTCATGACAAAAAAAGCGCGTACTATGGCATGAAAAAATACTTTGTTTTAGTTTTCAATGACAACAAAACAATCTGAGCAAACACGCAAAATTACGATGTAAACTTGTTGAAACCTTTAAATATTGTAGGATATTTTTATGACAGACACATAAAAGCTTTATTCAATTTATTGAGCAATGGAATTAATTGTAAATTCCGTTATTGTAGCTGTTTTAGAGAAATGTATCTAATTAAAACTGGCAATTTAAGTTTAAGAATTTTAAATGTGAAATTTTAAATATGTTAAGGATTTTTTTCCCAAATAGTTAAGGTAATTTTTAAAACGTTTTCTAAAAAAAATTAACATTACAACATAAAAGTATTATGTCAAACTTCCAAAACAAACCAAAAAATTGCTGAATAAAGTTTAAATATGAGTTAGAGTTAAATATTTGCATGCCAAAAAACTTTGGCAAAACTACTTGTAGAAAACTGAAATAAATCTGAAATAATTTTAAAACTGCGAGTCAGAAGTTTATATTTTCGTAAAATGTCGAAATGATTTTGACTGAACACAAAATAATCACCAAAATGTTCGTATTTTGTTTGTAAATGCCTTTTGTTCTTGCTACATTTTGCATTTAAAATTATAAAAATATAGCCAAAATACTCAAGGTCAGAACCCTGAAGCAGTTGAGTGCCCTTTTTACTTTTACGATGTATACAATTTACCACCATCACTGTCGTCCTCATGACAACAACATCAGCATTTCTTTTTAATATGCATAGATATTGCGTTCAGCTTCTTATTTTCTATTTATCGTTTTTCTTTCTTTACGCAAAGTCGACATCTGCACCTCAGGACTCATAATATTTACTGAATAAAAACATGAGAAAGGTAACATTGAATTGATGTCAATAACGAGACAACAGAAAACATTGGGTGCTCAGTATTCGCATTAGTACATGGAGATAAAAATGAGCACATACTTTTTTTCAATGGCACCACTAAGCATTAAGATATGGTTAAGTCGACATTCAAAATTTTTTATTTACTTTTACTTTTCATTTTGTGACACATTACATTCGTAATATCTTATATCATAAACATGTACATTAATAAAAATGAGTAAAAGTGATAGGCACTTTTCCAATCGTCGCGCTAGTAGTTATTCAATATTGGAATCATTTTTATGTTATAGCACAGTTACAAAAGTTACAGTAACTTGCCATTTGCGATACTAACTATATTTGCTGAGTCGATGCATTTTATTTTATTTTGGGATGGCCATATTTTGCAATTAACGACAAAAATCGTTAGGTAATATAATCTGACTATTTTGACAAATTTGTTTTATCTTATACGATCGTAAAGTTACCATAACTACCATTTTAGCTAATAAAGAAATCCCGTACCTCATTATATTGATTTTATTCCGGTTGTACATCTCCAAATAAAAATATAAAATTACTATATACGTTTCACACTTTTTACAAGATAATTAGTAAAATCTAACCCAGCATTCATCCATTTCTATTCACGTCAAGTGAGTTCTGAAATTTTTTCCAGCTTTTTGGTCAAACTATTTTTGTGCTGCTGATTAAACAGAAGAATTCATACTCAGTTTTTGTTACTTCAACACCGCTGCAAAAAATGTCAGGCAAGTTAAATAGCAACAAAGCCAACGAAGAAACCATTATAGCTTAAATTACAATGCAGCTCACTGGATAAGTAGTAAACAAATATCATGAACCAGTGCCAGCTGTTTATCATATAATCACCTTGCTGGTTTCCCTTCATCTATTTTCTTTAAACTATGGCCTTTCGTTTCTAGATTTCCATGATATTTTTCTGATTGCATTCATAAATAAGAATCTCTGAAAGCAGAGACCACAGCATGTGTCCTATTCTGAACAAAGTAGTCGTTCTTGACAAAAAGCTCAACAGTTGGTTTTGCTTTCAACTTTATCAGTTTTTGATATTAGGTTGTTTCTATATTTATCCAAAGGAAAAAGTCATTGACAATTTATGAGGTGTTGGTTTCACTCCATGAGCCGTAAAATCCCTTGTAGAATTTTACGGTTTCCATTAAAAATTAACAATGGTGTTTCATTAATGACCAAAGTTATGAAGTAGAGAAAACATTATAACACATTTGTAAGCTTTCATTCACAACTCATTAGTTGTACTATTATTATAGTGCTTTTGTTTACAGTTCTATTGCAAGGTTTAAAGCAAGTATTACTTCAGCCAATATTTGCTCATTTTATGTCATCTCATCCTAAATTTTCGTTTTTTTATGTGTCAGTCCCAATTTTATTTCCACACGGCTTAAAGTTTGAATATAATAGTTTGGATATACATAAATGTTTTGTTTATTTTTACTGGGTATTTGTAGAAATGACAAAATGACAGAAATAATAAGCTATATTGTGGATTAAAAAATGAAAGGCAATGATGGAAACCTTACCAAAGCGACAGCTTATCGATTTCGTCTATGCAATTCAATGTTTCTATTGTAAATGTGTTTGATTTGCAAAATTGCGATTTTATGAAATAATTGCAATAAAGCAGTGACCAACATTGACAAACAAAATGTGCTAGCAGACACAATCACTGTGGTATATATATCTTTGCATTAATTAACATCATCATCATTTTGGACGCTTGACCATTTGTCAATTTCTAGTGGGTTTCATTTTATTATTTAACACGGTTAATTAATATAATTACAAATACTTATAAATTTCTACAAAATAAAACTAAATTTTTATTGTTTTTTGTGATGACAACTCGAGTGATTTCATATCCCATTTATAATTCAAGTTTTTCTTTGCGTTCAAAATGAAATATATAAAATCCAGCTGGAAATTGCACCAAAAGTTAACAGTTAATCTAAACTAGTATACAATTTTGTTTTTCTCTTGAAGAGGAAGAGACGCAAGATGCAATGGCCAAACAGATTTTTTTTTATTTTTAGATTTAGATTTATTGTCTTTGGTCAAATAGCTTACATACATAGCAGCTACAATGCAACCTTGCTAAGCAAGTTATTAATGCATTGTTTTTCTAGAGCTTTCAAAACAGCTTTGACTTCTTCCTCCTCATAAATAATATGCCATTATCATTTGTAACTGTTGTACTACATACTTGTAAGATTTGTTTTATCTTAAGTGGCAGGTTGAAAATATGCTTTATATAATAAACACGTACTACTCATAACTGAAGCTCACAAAATAAAAGTAATAAACATATACAGCATTCAAGCATCAAAAAAATTTAATATTGATTAACTGGAGCGATAACAAAAAATTAAAAACTGCGTTATTTTGAAAAATGTAAAGTATAACCTAAGTAATCAATGGCATGCAATCAATACAGAACTCTTTTTAAGATACATTTTTATTTACGGTTTTCACTGCAAGTAATAAAGCTGGCAACACTTCTATCCTGATTTCGTCATATCTCCCATTATCTTACCATTTTATTTGTTACAGGCAGTCCAAATTCCACACAGCACAAAGTTATAAGATGTAAGCATGCAACAAAAGAAGAAAAATAAAAAGCAATTGAGAACGCAAAGATTAAAATACAAGGACTGATCTAAAGCTGGAGCAATAATGAGAAATGAGAGCTTATCAATTTTTCCTACAAGTACGTTTTTTTGGTCCTAACCGTTGATAATATGATAACGAAATGATTTTCAACAAAATGGAAAAGAATAATCAGCGTCATATAATCACCAGAAACATTTTTTCAGGACAATAAACATTAATATATCGGCCTTCATTCCTTTGAATATTATTTTTCAGAAATAAAATGGCATAATTATATTCCATCAGTTTCATTGCGTGCAGCATAGCTTAAAACATTTTCTGTTTCGACTGCATAACAGATCTCAAACAAACACAACAAATCATTTGCAACAGTTGTTGCAGCATTTGCAACTGGCTATAATACGATTAATCAAATTTGTAAAGGAACACCTATCGTCGAAATAATAAATAGAAAAATAGCAGTTGTCATTATAATGGTTGTGCGTTTTTTGATATATTTAGATAAGGATATTTGATCGACATTTTACGACTTAATGGTGACTTTGGACTAGTTAAAATATCCATGACAACTAATATGTCAAATTCTTCAACTAAATATTGAAATGATGCATTTTAAATAGAAATGTTATGGTTTTTCAATTGAACAATACATATTTTTTTGATGAACATTCATTGTAATAACTTGTGCATTCATTTTTCACTTGTCGTTAAAAATAACAGTTTGACTAGTTTTGGTAATAAATTCATTTTAGAACCAAAACATTTAATACCTAATTAAATCTGTCGTAAAATGTTTAAAAAATTACAAGTCATACTGTCAAGATCCCAGAGCTGAAGAGTGTATTTAAATCGCCTTTGCGCTTATTTTAATTGAATAATTTGTCGATGCTTCGCAATTTTAAAATGTTGAAATAAACAGAAACAAAAATAAGTTTTGCTCGCTTTTTCGACATTAAAATTTGAAAGCAGTTACCTTTGCGTTGTAAATTTTATATCACGCCATAACAATTTAAAATTTTAACACATCTAATTTTAATAAAATTGACCAAAAAAGATAATATCAAAATCAAATGTGATCAGGTAATGCCAAGATGCATCGGAATTTTAGCTAACTTAACTGGTTGGCTCAGTAAAGCGGCTAACATGCAGTAAAACTGGCGACGGGGAAAAAGTGGGAAGGAAAGTTCAATACCACATGCACTAAGATTTTCAAGAATTTATACTAAGCACTACGTAAACACATGATGTACGCAAACAGTAAAGCACGTTTTGACTTAAATATGAAGTCTCTTCATCCACAAGAAAAGGAGAAGCATGACGTGAGGTACTGTGTATTTGTGTATTTGTCATTCATGGAAAATCAAAATGTAAAAAAACAGAGAATCCGATTCAATAAGAGCATGAGAGCTAGACTGTTCTTGTTTTTCTTGCTTTCTATTTTTTGTGCGTAACGAGCGGGGAGGATAGAGAGTAGGACAGCAAGCGTCTGAATTCTTCGTACGCTTGAGACTGCGAGATGAGCTTTCAGTGAGTCTTTTCATTCCTCAGCAGCAACAGCTAGATTTCCTCTGGAGCTCACCCAGACAGTAAAAGAGAAGGAGATGTAATATTTTTGGGGTTGTGGGGCGTTTTGGGACTGAACTTTTGTTTTAGAGTTCAAAACAATTTTCTTCTTCAAAGTTTAAAGCATACAGCAGGCAATATGTGCTCGTACTTAATTTATTTATTTCTTCAAATTATGAAGTAAAAACAGACAGACCGTTTTATCAAAAACAAGTGCAAGTTGAAAAATAGTTTGCTTTTAAAAAGCTGTTTAAAAAAGTGAAGCCAACAATTAGTCACAAGTTTATAAATTAATAGCATTTTAGTTAGTTTTGAAAAACTCCCATGTGAGTACAATTAAACGTGAATTTTATGAAAACTTAAAACAAGCTGGGATGGAAAACAATCAATTAATCCACGGTAAGTTTAAAAAATTGAATTATCATAAACCATTTAAAAATTTCAATCTAGAAAAACAGAACACAGTAATCAAAAGTGGAATAATGTCAGATCAGTTTTTTATTTGTTATCTTGATTATGCTCAATACTTGAATCTTTTTTATTGAAATTTTGGTAAAGAAATAAATCTAGTTCGTAGTCACCTGAGTAAATATTTAGTAGTGGGCTTCTAAGCCAAAATTTTAAAAATCAAGTTTGCATTAAGTACTTACAAGACGTAAACAGAAAATATTCAGTAATATATAGGATAAACAGCTTCGGTAAATGTGCGCATAATCTCCCATCTTTGTTATCCATTTTCCCTGTCATTTACATAGAATATTATTTTCTAATCAAAACATGTCATAGAGCGGATTCACAATTGGCATTTCCTTCCGTTTTTATGTGTTTTGTTGATGAGCAAAAAATAAATATGACAATGAGCATATTAAAAGTTTATAGAAGTTTTTGATAAATTAAGCGCGTAAAACATATGTACAGTTGCTTAGGCTTTATATTTGTGCACATTTGTCCTGTTTTTATCTATTTTATTTTTTTTTTGCATTTGCATTCAAAAAGAATGATATGAAAAACACAAAATTTGTTACTAAGCTATTTGAGTATCTTAATAAAACGTATGTAAAGTCGTACTCAGAGCTGTCACTTTCAAAATATCCTGTTGCAAAAACTTTTAAAATAGTTTTCAAAGTAGACCAGTGCTTAAATTAAGTAACGTATGAACATATTAGTTTTTAAGGGACAATTTAAAGAAGTTTTAATTAATAAGCTTGCAAAAATTGTATGTTTTTTGTTTTAATGTAATTTTCACAGATTCAAAATTTGAGCTTATACTCTGCTTGTTTGATGTAACAGAGTGATCAATCTGATCAACCGTTTTCACAAAATTGTGACCGGTAGGTGCAATTTATCGTTATAAGTCAAAATTAAATACGCACATGAAGAAGTCATTTAAACGTTTGACATCAAAATTAGTGTTGTAAATTTAAAAATATTTCATTGAAGTTCGTAGTCGCAAGCCAATCGTAATATTCTGTAATAAATGGATAATATATAGTGTGAGCATACTCGGTACATTTATGATAATTTTCATTTTTTTGCGCTTGAGACGAACGATGCGAAACATGAAATGCGAAAATTTTTTTTACTATATAATCTGGGAAGCAAAAGTGGTCATATAGCAAAAGTAATTCCAATAAATTTAATTTGTTGGAAACCAGCTTTTGAGTGAAAAATTCATCATTTGATTCATGGTATAAAATTGCAATTTTATATGCTGCAATTGGGATTTCACGCAAGAAAAGGTTTTTAAGCTAAACAAATTCCAATGTACACATGTTATTTGACTAAAAGTAAGAAGCTTTAGTACAGCACTGCATGTCCCAATTTCAATTAATTTTTGCATAACAATGGCTCATTTACTAATAGTCATAAGTAGTTATAGGGGACGCCTTTATTTTGAAATTTTTGAAATTTGTACTCATATATGGTAATTATCTTTGAGTTGAAAAATACTTAGTTTTTATGCGTTTTAATTGGGTCATTGATTTATGCTTACCGATGTAAAATGTAGAATATTGATGAAAAATTAAAAATACAAAGAAAGCAACTGACTGCAAAAATTTGCCAACACTATCAGCTTGATCAAAAATTTGAAAAAGCAAGGAATGTTACAATCTAATTGTGAGTCAACATCTAACCATACCACTTGCCCTTCAGCATTCACGAATCCACCCATATTTTTCTTCGCAGACTGTGCATTTTATCGTATCTTTAACTCATCCATCTTATTTTTCACTTTACGTGTACCTTGGTTTGCTTATTTTCTGGGCAAAAAATTTGCCTGTGTTGACTCCTATTTTTTTAAGTTTAGATTTCCCCAAAACTGTTTTAACAAAAAACTCAAAACTGTTCTTTACTGAAACCCACCAACCAGGCGAGTCCAAACTTAAATGAACGACGTTTTGATTTTAATTTGAAATATCTTCACC